>JAQGAZ010000878.1:0-42256 GCA_034692225.1 Polydesmus complanatus
CATTTTGGTAGTTTCCACCTATATCTAGGAACTGGTTAAAGCGTTGTCCTGGTATATGAAGCGAAGCATTTATGTGACCCACGCTGTAATATAATTATGTATTAAATTAGTAGGGGTTTTTACAGCGTAATTTGGGTTAATAACAACTTATCAAATATGGATGTATTCAATGGAATTTTTTTTTTAAATACAGTAATTTTATTTTCTGAAAATATTAATTATTAATGCAGAATTTGACAATCGATGATCGATCGATAAGTTTAAAATTTTCGAGTCAAAGATTTAAATTTGTGTTGCTACGATCTGTTAATAGATGGCGCTGCCACAAATAGCGCTTAAATTGATCCCTCCATTCAAAAAAGAGCGATGAAGCACAATTATTATTATTGTAGGATACGGCATTGCATACTTCATAGGTTAGCATGAGAACGCCTGCTAGATTGAATGTACGTAGTATAGAAAACAATCTCTCACAAAATTATAACATTTCATTCGTTTTCTTCTAAATATTTTAATTTAATTTTTTTGCGTAAATCGCAAAAAAACATAACGAGAAAGAAACACTGACTGACCAAAAACAATAAAATTAGAAAACAATGATTTCATTTTTAATTAAGTTTTCTGCCGACTTACTGTATGTCCGTTCGATCAGTCTACGTGTACACGTAGTTACGGGTGTTGATGAGTTGCCCTTAGAAGTCCACTTTTAAGGAGTTACCAGGATTTATGTAGCGTTTTCTCGTGGAAGATTCCTTCCGGTTTGATGTAGACACGGTTCCTGGCGCGTTGAGGAGTGGAGCGTCCGAAGACGTCGAAGCGCAGGGGGTGGTCCTTTCTGCAGTGCGCCCACCCCTTCCACCACACGTCGCCCCACACGTAGGTGTCGCTTTTATAGTGGTTAACGAACACTCGATAGTTCTCCCCGTCGCCCACCACCTTCTTCCCGTGCTCTTGCATTTCCCCTCGGCACTGGATGGTGATGGGGCAGCCCATGCAGTTGGTGATGGGGCAGCCCATGCAGTTGATGATGGTCACCTCGCACTGGATAGGGGTGATGGTCTTAATGTTTTTAGCCGCAGCCGCAGTTTGGGTCGCGGCTTCCATGGTTCGATCGGTCAGACGTTTTACTAATTAATAACAACAACACCCATCAGAACAAACATACACGGTGTCCATAAAAATCCCGCACCCAACTCAATTAGCCTTTTTATATTTAATAAGCGTTTCCGGTATTATTATTAGTTTTATTTGATTTTTATAGTGAAATTAAAATTAATAGTAACATAATTATTACATGTTAATGGAAATTATTATTATTTTGGTGAGTTTAATGAGTAAATTGAGTAATACATACGGAGTAAAGCCATACTGTATTTGTAGGAAGGAAGAAAGGGTTGGCGTTCAACTAGATTCCACTTTCTATGGTTGTGTTGCTGCTTTGTTTTATCTTCAGATTTTTTTTTTATCTATTACGAAAACAACGAAGATTAAAAAATGATAATATATTTGAGATAAGCAAAAGTTGCGAAGGTGAAACTGAATCAGTGAAGCGAGGTCACGCGCGCAGGGTCGACTCTATGTGCGGTAGGCGCCTTTTAATGTGTCGCCGCGTACCTTATCAATTATTATGGTAGATCCGGCCCTGCTCTCACATACTCACATTTTAGTAGATTTCGCTTAAACCGATGCCGGGTTAAACGATTGTCTGGTTATAGTATTAGTCTTGCCTTAATAAATCATTTTTTAATTATGAAAAAAAAAAAAAACTTAAGAAGTTATTTACTATTGAATTTTTCTATTTTTTGTTTAGAAATATTCTTTTCCCGACTAAACACCAGCATCATACTCACTCACCTCGCATATACCCTTTTTGCATACTACTCAGCTTCATCGAATGAATCTCATGCCTGGATCAATATAACTCACACTATCTCCTTACACATATTTATTATGCTCTGGCTGAACCAGAGTTTAACATTGTCAACACATAATTATTATTTTTTAGCTAAGAATAAGCTTAGGAAAATTGAGTGCGAAGAAATATTATATCGCCGAATCAAGCGAAAATGGTTAAGTTTAAAGAAACAAACGTAAAGCACTAAAACTAAAAGTGACGCATGACTAGAACCTAAAAAAAACCCCCCAGGCAAAGCATAGGTGGGGAGTCAGGAGTGCGTTGGTGGCGTTTCGATTCGACTCGGAGGAATACCAACGTCACTCACTGCACAAACTGCTAGTGCGGCAACCTCGGGCCAAGGCCTATGTTACCCTTTCTTCACTCAAAGACCATGTAGGCTACTGTTTCTCAAGTGAAGAGGAAGCTTAGGAAACTTAAGTAGGCAAATGCGAATCAGAGATGGTTAAGCTAGGGTTTAAATTAATAGAAAGGGCATTGTTAAAGCTGTAAAATTAAACGTGGTCAAAATAGAAGGAAGTGGTATTAATTTTGAACTCTAGGCGAAGCATAGGTAGGGAGTCAGGAGTGCGTTGGTGGCGTTTCGACGTTTCGACTCGGAGGAAAGCCAATGCCACTCACTGCACAAACTGCTGGTGCGGAAACCTTGGGCAAAGGCCTTTATTAGATTATCTTCAGGTGCACTGTTTTTCAGGCGATAAGGCACCAACTGCCCTCGTCTCACTTAACGTAATACGTGGACTTTGATGTCTCGTTCTTTTAGTCTGGTGGATCTTTTCTCGCTTCACACCCCTATAGAATGTAGTTTACTTAATTTATATATCTGAGATTTACTCAACATATAAATACAGGCATGAGGCGAACTTAATGAAGCTTTGTAATGGCACATTTATTATATTATTGAAATCAATTAAAAATTTTAATTCTGAAGCCATTATAAAAATTAATTTGAAAAAACAAAACAAGTGCGGTAATAAAAAATGCTGGCACACATTTAAATGGTGAGTGGGTGACATCTTCGTTCTGTGGCGCTCCCGAGGTGTGTTTTCCTTTACCCTAAGGCTTTGTGCGGTATGGATGCTCTTCCACCGGCTCAAGTACAAGGTAAGGAAACAAATAAATATTAATTGACCGATCGATAGTTTAAATGTGCGGATAAAAAAAAATTATTTCTTGTTGCCACGATCTGTTAATAGATGGCGCTTGTCAGTCGACCCATACCTGGTTTTTTTTTTTAAAGGAGTGTCCACATCTTACGTTGAAAAAGCCTGTAAGAAAAGGACACTTGAAATGAGTCACCGGTGGTGTTTAATCGGTGTTTTTGCACTGACGTTTCAAAATAAAACACCGTAGTAATTGTGATATGGGTTTTGACGCAATGACAAGGTTAGAATGATATCAACGTATATAAAAAAAAAAGTGTAATCAGTGATATAGAATTCACGGAAAATATGGCGGATGATTAAATGGAATCTGTTTGATGACATCAGTTTTTTTTTTGTAAAAAAGCCTGTAAGAAATGGACACTCGAACCTCGTTTACTACTTATCTCACTCTCTTCTTTCTACAAACCTTTTAAAAAAAAAAAAGTTTATAAACGGGTCGCGCATGCGCGGCCGAAGTTATAAATTCCCTCAATAATAGTTATTATTTGTTGTTTAATTTTGATTAGGCGCCATACATATTTTACTAGAGCACAATTATTATTGTGGGGTACGGCATTGCATACTTCATAGGTTAGCGTGAGAGCGCCGCAAGATTTAAATGTACGTAGTATGGAAACCAATCTCACGCAATATTACATCTTTAATTTAATTTTTTTTTTTTTGATTTTTTGTGGGTAAATTCGCCATATAAATTTTAGGGGAAACATAATAATTATAGAAGAAAAAAAAAGTGTGACTAGAGCAATCATATTCAATCACTTGAGTGACCAAAAAAAATCCCTTGAGTGACCTACATGCCGGTGTTAATGAGTTGCCCTTAGAAGTTACCATTTTTCGAGTACGAGTTTCTTTTCGTGGATGATGCCTTTGGGTTTGATGTAGATGTGGTTCTTGACGTGTTGGGGGGCGGAGCGTCCGAAGACGTCGAAGCGCAGCGGGTGGTCCTCTCTGCAGTGCGCCCACCCCTTCCACCACACCTCGCCCCACACGTAGGTGTCGTTGGAATAGCGGTTGATGAACATGCGATAGTTCTCCCCGTCGCCCACCACCTTCTTCCCGTGGTCCCGCTTTTCTTCTTGGCAGTGGATGGTGATGGGGCAGCCCATGCGGTTGATGATGGTCACCTCGCACTCCAGAGGAGTTATATTCTTAATGTTGTGAGCGGAAGCCGCAGCGTTGGCGCTAACAGCAATTGCCCGATCGGTGATTACTTTTACTATCAACAATAATAACCATCAAAACAACTACACACGTACACGGTGTCCGCAAATAATCATACCCAACTGAATTACCCCGGATTTATAGAGATTTGTTTTAGTTTATAGGGATTTTTTTTAGTTTGTAGGGAATTTTTTAATATTTAATACTAATTGAGTAGGTTAATTTTATTTACGGACACGGTGTATACAATAGAGAGCTGTACCTAGCACTATTATTATTATTATCTGATTTTTCTAATTACAGTATATTAAAATTAATTATTTTTTTCAAAGTCTAATGAGACGAAAATGATACGTACGTATGTTAGCCATGTGAAGGATTAGTGTTGAACAACAAGCGATCAGCTGGATTTAGCTTCCTATTGTGTGTTGTTCACTATTGTTATCTCGTCATTTTTGTATCTATTCACGAAAAGCAAGATTAGAAAAAATATTATTATTAATTTTTGAGATAAGCAAAAGTTTTTGGAAGTGAAACGAGATATCAATGTCGAAATCAATGATATTAATAATTATAATCACGGAAAATATGGATGATTGGCATTGATAATCGATTAAGGTCGATTATTGTAGGGTACGGCATTGCCTATTTCATAGGTTAGCGTGAAAGTGCAGCTACATTGGATGTACGAAGTATGGAAACCAATCGCTCACAATATTACACCTTCCGTACAGTTTATTTTTTTTTTTTTTCTTTTTCTATTTTTTGTGTAAATCGCCACGTAGATTTTAGGGGAAACATTATTATGTTAAAACTTTATAATGATTTACCTTAAAAAAAAAATTTTTTTGCAATTATTAATAATTTATTGAATATTTTTAGAATGCAGTGGTGGCTGGCTATGGTGCGCGTGCCTACGCTTGGGAAACACCATAAAAGGTTTTTTTTTATACCGGTATAATATACAATATATTTCATTTTTTTTTTATTGGTTTAATTTTTATAATTGTAGTATTGCTTATTATTTTCAGTTTACTACACTACAAAACTCGCTTTTTATAATTATTATTATTATTATTTAAATTGCGTGGGAATTCAAGAGTTGCGGGGAATTGCTGAGAGATGGCGCTGCCTACCCACTACGCTACCAACGATGAATGAAGGAAGGTAAAGAGATAGGAGGAAAGGTAGGATTATTATTTTATCAATCAAACGCGTTCATCTCAAATATCACTTCCGGTCAATATGTCATCCCCGGGGGAAGTCTCTTTGAATCTGTTTTTTTCGTTGAAAATTGGTCTTTTTTTTTTTTTTTTTTTGAGGCTAAACGTTGTTTACCATAATGGCAGGGCATACCAAGAGGAAGAAATAAGTGGGGTGGGGCCTTGATTGAGCATATATATGAGAGTCTGGTCAATCTTATCTGACTGACCAAAACAACAAAAATTAGAAATCAAATATTTTTATTTAAGTTTTCTTTGGACTTATGTGGCGGCAATTATTTCGTACTAGACTCGTAATTATACGGGTGTTAATGAGTTGGCTTTAGAAGTTACCAGTTCGCGAGTAGTGTTTTATCGTAAAAGATTCCTTCCGGTTTGATATAGATGTGGTTTTCTTTCATTCTGGGGGCGGAGCGTCCGAAGACGTCGAAGCGAAGTGTCTTCCCCTCGCACCACACGTCGCCCCAAACGTACACTCGATCGGTAACACCACTAACGTAATATACGGACGTTTCATAAACGCCGTCGTTGGCTATTTTCCTTTTTCCGTGGTCAGAGATTCCCGTTTTGCAATGAATGTCGATGGTGCAGCCCATTTGGTTGTGTATCGAAATCTTGCTCTGTAGGTCTACGCTATTTAAGGCGTTAATGATAGTACCCGCAGCCAATACGACGTCGGCGCCAGCTTTTACTGTCAACAACAAACGATGAAAACAACTTTAAGCAAACAAATTCCTTAACTTAATTCTTAACTATTAATTACTTTAATTATCTAAAATTTAAAAGTTTAATGAGTTTAAATACTAATTACTGTAGTTAGCCATTTGAAGGAATCGTGTGTTGAACAGCAGCAAACGTCCTGCAGACGTTGTGAGTTGGGCCTTGTTATCATTTGATGTTTATCTAAGGTATTTACGAAAACAACAAAGATTAGACAAATATTTAGAGATAAAACAAGGTCTACGTGGTGTTCTTTTTAAAAAAATGTGCACCCAACTGAATTATTGCTATTAGTATCATTATGAAATCCCCCTTTATTAATCTAAATAATAGCTAAACAATGAAATTTCGTTACAACGAACTTGTCAAATCCATAACAATGGAAAATGCGCCTGTTGAATGAATGAAGGCTGGATAGATAATCGATCGATAAGTTTAAAATCGCCGGTACAAATGTTTTCTCTCTCGTTGCCACGATCTCTTACTAGATGGCGCTGTCAGTCAAAAGTCGACCCATTCAGGTTTTTTTTAACGGTTAAGAGCGTTTAAATGGCGTGGGAGAATTGAGGAGTTGCGGGGATTTGCTGAGAGATGGCGCTGTCTGTCTATCAACCACTACACGTACGCATCTCAACACCTCGTCCACACCACTCGGGCTTATATTTTTTCGTTTAAAAAAAAAAATTTTTTTTACGACGAAATTTAGTGAGCAGGAAAAATGTCAATACAGTACAACGAAATATTACGTGTAAGCCTACGGTCAATTTAATAATAAGGAATTTAACTCTGTAGCGAAAATCTCAGTGCAATAGAATGATCGATATAACGAATTTAGCAGTACTGTAGAATAAAATTCTCAGTACAACGAATTTTTTAGTGCAAAAGAATTATTATCGATATAAAGAAATTCACTGTTTATTGATGATATAGATATAACGAAATTCACCGTACAATGCCATTTACAGGATGAGTAACTTTTCAATATAACGAAATGTTCGATACAACGAAACTTATGAGATTGCGAAAAAATCTTAGTACAACGAATTTCTTAATGATAATAACGTAGTAGGCCTATAGAGTGATTGTTATAACGAAATTTTTGATTTAAATACATATCGATATAACGAAATTCCTTCGTTTATTAATAATAACAAAAATATCGATATAACGAAGTTGAATAATTTGGTGAGTCGGCCCTACGCGTAAATATTTCAGTTTAACGAAATTTATTTATTTATTTTTATTGTTGTTGTTGCGGCGTGTAGATGGCGCTGCGTGCAGTTTTGAGTTTGATGAAGTGTTTGTTATTTGCGATGATTTATTAGGCTTAAACGGAGATCAATTAGTTGTCGTCTGTTGACTTCCTAGCACTGGCAGCAGGCGGCGCCACTCATCAACCAACAACGCTTCTCCATTGTATCTGTCTATCACTCTATCACTCGACCTCTCACCTCATTCAAACACAACGCAACTCATTCATTGCACTTTTTTAACATCTTCATCGAACGAGATAAAAACAAATACGTTAACTAACGGTTCTCCCAACCACCTACACCTACTCACCCCCTCTGCTCCCCCCCCACTCTCATGACGTCAGCGGGTGGGTGAAACTTAGAAATGGGGTGGATAAAATTAAAAAGTTTCTGTATAACGAAAATGTGTGTAAAAATTTAATAAATGACGTCGGTTTTGTTCGTTTTAACGAAATTATTTCATTAATTAATTACGATGAAAATTTCGTTATAATAGAAAATTATTTTGTTTAAATAAATAAAAAAAAAAAGTTCGTTATACTGTACAGTATTGAAGTTTTTTTTTTATTTATTTAAATTTTTTTTAAAAAAAAATACAAATAATTTTATTAACAATAGAAATAAAAAATGGGAAAATTTAATTACATTTAATAATATTAATTCCAACTTTAAATAAATAAATAAAATTGATCCAAGGAGACAAATTTAGTTCGTTCAAAAATAAAAAAATTCGTTTCATTGAAATTTTTCTAATTTTTTTATTTATTTATTTTAATAAGATTATTATTTTTTTTTTGTTAAATAAAATTATTAAACCAATTTTTATTACTGTTACAGCATTAATAATACAGTAATTTTCTTGTTCTATTCATTTAACATTGTACAGGGTGAGCCAAAACACTCTCATTTCTCATCACTCTTTTATTTCTGTCTCTCTCCCATCGTCCCTCTTTCATCACTCCTTCCCTTTAACATTGTACAGGGTGAGCCAAAACATTTCTCATCACTCTTTTAATTTCTGTCTCTCCCATCGTCACTCTTCCATCACTCTTTATGCACTCCTTCAATTGAAAATGGGTGATAGGAGTTGGATGGAATTATAATTTTTTATTCTCAAAAGGTGAGCGTAATTAATTCGAATAGTGGTGGGCGTGACCAATGGAGTGGGCGTGGCTTTATGTTTTTTTTTTTTAAAGAAAGAAAACAAAATCAATAAGAGGAAAGATTTTAATTACTATAATTTCCACTCTGAAATACAAAACCTCGTTATAGCGAAATTTATATTCTAGAGGAGCAAACAAATGTCGTTGTATCGATCATTATGTCGTTTGATTTCGTTATATCGACATTTAGTTGGAGCAAACATTTTCTATATAATTAAATAAAATTCGACCATTTTTATGATTTTTATCATTGTTTTTGTTTGGGATAATTTTATATTATTAAGTATTAAAAGCAGGTTAAACTCTCTCTCTCTCAACCTGTATCTCTCTCACACATACTCTGAAACTATCTCTCTCAACCTCTTATTAAACCCATTCTTTTAGTTTATTTCTCTCGTTTTATTAGTTAGGAAAAGCCCACAGCAAACCAAAAAAAAAACAACTGTTTAAAATTTTTTAAAATATCGAATTTTAGTTTTTAGATGCAATATTGGGAAAGATTGTTTTCCATACTACGTAGATTCAATGTAATCACGCGCTGATAGGAATATACAGTGTATGGAACGCGATTTCCAACAAAAAATCACTTTAAATATATTTATATTATATTTTCTCACGTAGAGTATATTGTCGCATTTCTAGTAAACAAAGCGATTAATATTTTAATTAATACGGATCGAACTGACGAAATAATTAATTATTGGAATTTTGATTAATCGATGATTTCATTTTATATTTATTAATTTAGTAAGAAATATGAATTTTTTTCCACTCCTTAAATTGAAAAGCGTTAAAAGTGTTTTTTGAGGAGATGAAGAATGGGGCGTGACCTTTGATCTCCAGTTTTAGGGTGAGAAATTTTTTTAATTTTTTTTTTTTTCTTTTCTAAAAATGTAAAGAGCGATATTTTGTGCAGAAAAAGAGTGTAATGTATTCCGTGAATTTGTCCTCGATTCGTGACGTCACGTAATAGCCTCGCTCGAAGAAACGTTAATGGCTAAGCCGAAATACAAAACTAGCGCAACAACGCACAATCTCGATATAACGAAATTTAGATTCAAATTTTAAGAAGAAGAAAGAAAAAAAGGTTTAGTCAACATACAAATAACCACATAAGAGAGTGAGCGATCACTTCTAAATTGGATGACAATTCAATGGAATAATTAATTAAAATTTATTAGAAAAATGCGACAATTAATTTTTTTTGGCGAGTTGTTTTTAAAAAAATGGGGAAAAATTATTTTAAGTTGATTTATTGAAAGTAATCGCGTTCCATACACTATCTTTTCCAATCTGCGCGTGATTACATTGAATGTACGTGGTATGGAAAACATTCTATCTCAATATTGCAACTAAAAATTAAAAATCTTGTTTTTCACACAAAAGTTGAGAAATTGTATTTTTTTTTTTTATTACCGGTAATTTTGAAATAATTTTATAATTAAATTTTTTTTTTTTAAATATGAATAAATTATTTGAAAAGAAAAAAAAAAAAAAAATGAATTCTTAAAATAGTTTTTGGGGGGAAAAATGTCTTTTTTTTCCATAAGTGAATTATTGTAGCTAATCACGTTCCATAGACCATAATATTCCTATCGGCGCGTAATTATATTGAATGTACGCAGTATGGAAAACAATCTTTCTCAATATTGCATCTACAAATTAAAATTTTTATAAGGAAAGAAACGAGAAAAGCTATTTATAATAATCGATTTATTAGAATATAATATTTATTTTTTTATTATTAATATCAGGGATTTTTTTTTTACTGTATAATAATAATGTTTTTTTCATTATTATTGAAACTAAAGCATAAAGAAATTTTTTTAAAATAAAATCGATTTTTATTGAATCGATTTCACACCTTTTTCGTATCGATATTTTTTAAAAATCGATTTCTAAAACTTTTCATAATCGATTACCATGCTTTTTCTTTCTAATGAATTAATTAATGCAAATTATTATTTCGTTATATCGACATTTCTCCATCCATCGCCATTTTTTTTTTCTTCTTCTCGGAAGTAGTAACAGCAGATGAGAGAGAGAAACCGGAAGTGAACCTGAGTGCGCGCGCAGAATTAATTTCATTGTTTTTAAATTTAATTTTATCTTCTCCATCTTCTTCTTCATCCTTTTAAACCAAACAATTCCAGCGAAATATGCTAATGAGGAGGCGGTGGGCGGTGGTTAGGGGTGGTTGGGGCGGGGCTTAGTACTCGGGGCTCAAATAATTAGCCTCGTACATTATGTGTTATCTCGCTCCAAAAAGCACTCCACAAACTTTTCAACTTTTATTAACCAGCAGCCACGAGGGGCGTTCCAAAAGACAGTCTAACCACCGGAAGTGGACTAGCGAATTATTTTAGTGGATAAAAAAAGAGTTTAATTCCGTAAAATAATAAGAAGGAAAAAACGTGTATCGCGGTGAAGTTCTATCACTGTTTATCTAATGTTAATTCAATGGGTAGCATCAAGGGGCAGCTATTCATTTTCAAATACTTAGGTGTATTGAGGTGAAGCGTTCTCTTTATCTGCGAAAGATTAAGCGAAGAGCGGCATCAAGGGGCAGCACATTCTATCGGGTGTACTGCGGTAAAGCCGTCGCATATTTAACGTCTGCTTAATCTATTGTCAGCAGCAAGGGGCAGCTATCTCCGGGATTTTTTAACGAGGTGTATTAAGGTGAAGCTGGATGATTATCTTCTTTAATGTTAAGTCTACGGTTAATAAGAAGGGGCAGCCATTTTGTTTTTATTTATTTATTTTTTTAAATTTAAATTTTTGCGTTAATTAATTTTTTTTTATTTTGTTTGGTGTTGCACAAAGCGGATTAAGTTTTAAAATTATGCGAATGCGCTGGTTAAGCCGATTATGCGGAGACGGGATTGACGAGCGACCCTCGCGCATATTTTTCCCGTTAATTTCCTTTTCATCTTCATCCAACCGGAAGCAGCCTCATCTCTCAACAAAATTATTACGCATTATTTTTTTTTTAATATGAATTTAGTTTTGTGGGGAAAATTTGGAATAGACTCGAACAACGCGGTTCAATGTCTCCCGAGCGCCGATTGGTTAAACTAATCTAGGCCGTGGCTACTGCTAAAATAAACAAAAAAAAAAAAAATTGAGGAATTAAACTGAAAAATACGAGCGCATGCGCAGTATTTAATCTTTTGCGCTTTAAAAAATTCAAATCTTGTTTAGTGGACTTTAAATCGCGTTTAAAGAAACTTTTAATCTCAGTTTGATATTCAAATCTCGCTTAACGCAATTCAAATCTCGTTTGCTATAAAAAAAAAAATAATAATAATCTCGTTCAATGAACATTAAAGCTCGTTTATCGACATTAAGAACATTTTAATCCCGTTTAAGGAACTTTTAATCTTGTTACTATGTTAGACAAAGTTTTAATCTCGTTAAATGAATTTTTAATCTGGTTTGGAGAAATTTTAATCTAGTTTAAGTAAATTTTAATCTGGTTTAGGTGAATTTTAATCTGGTTTGAGGATCTTTTGATCTCGTTTAGGTGAATTTTTAATCTCTCTTTGCAAATATTTTAATCCCGTTTAAGGAATTTTTAATCTTGTTACTATGTTAGAGAAAGCTTTAATCTCGTTAAATGAATTTTTAATCTGGTTTGGAGAAATTTTAATCTAGTTTAAGTAAATTTTAATCTCGTTTATGGAATTTTTGATCTAGTTTGAAGAAATTTTAATCTCGTTTCAGGAAATTTTAATCTCGTTTTAAGAAGTTGCAATCCGGTTTGCGAAAATATAAATGTCGCTCGATAAACTTTTAACCCGGTTTAATGAATGGGCTTTAAACCTCCTTAGAGAAAGGTTTAATCTTGATTAAGAAAATTCTTCCCGCTGATCGTATGTAAACCTTCAAACTCAGCTTAATCCAGATTAAAAAACGCCAAAGAGAGAGAGAGATAGTTTCTCTCCTACGTCACCCGTTTAAAGATGGGTTCATAAGGTGTGTGTGTGGTCAGGCGGAGAGAAACAGCTGGTCAATAGTGGCGGGCGCATTTGCATAAGTAGGACTTAACACCCCAACCACTAACACTCCCTCGTTATCCGCGGATCAATCCCCAACTGTTGAATACGAGATAGAGAGAAGGAGGGAGGGAGGGAGGAAGGGAGGGGGGGGGGGGGCAGATCGTAAATTGCCTACTTTCATTTTTTTTGCATTAAATTAGTTTTTTTTATTTTCACAAAAAAAAATGTTGTTTTTGATTAGTGAATCTTTTCATGTGTTGCGCGTAGAGGGAGGGAGATGTGGGCGTCGGGGGACTTTGTGAACGTCCCTCGTTCTACGTAACAAATGGGAGGAATAAAAGATGAAATTGTTTTACAAGTGTTTTCCCTCTCTCTCTGTTTCTTTTAATCCGCGACAAATGGAACGAGAGAAGAGAGAGGGTGGTGGGGTGGTATTAGGTGGGTGGTTGGGGGTTGGTTGGGTGGTAGGTGGGGGAGAGAGAGATAAATTAAAGTGGATTTTGGAAATGAAATTTATGAGTTGCGGCAAATTCTAAGCCACTTTATTTATTTTTTAATAATATTTTCTCTCCTTTTTAATCTCTCTCTCTCTCACTCCCTTGCACTCTCTCTCTCTCTCTCTCTCTGTTCACTCTGTGGGATTGAAAAGAGAGGGAGGGGTGGGGGTGGGTGGAAGAGAGGAAGTGGGTGGGTGGGTGAGCTAAATGCGAGTCGTAAATAAAACACTTTTCCACTCAAAAATCAAACAGAGATTTTGCATTGTTTTCGTTTCGCGCAACAAATCTTTTACTTATTTCTCGATTTGGTTTTTCTTGAAAAAATTGTGAAATTTTTTTTTTTTTTTTGAAGTTTCAATTTCGAAAAAAATAAATAAGAAAAATAAAAGTTGTTTTCTAAAAAAAAACCTTAAAAAATAAAGACTTAAAAGGAAAAAGAAAGTTAAAAATAACTGTGAGTAGGAAACTTTAAGAGTGAATTTTAAATCTGTTACATCACTTCCGGTTCCTACGCAAATTCATTTATTTGAAAGCCCATCTTCACTAAATTCTTAAACCGGAAGTGGTAAGAGTTAAATCACGTAAAGAGATATTAAGGACGAAATTGAATAGTGGAAACATAAAAAATTCTGAATTGGACGGTAGCACTTTTTAAAAAATTTAATAATTAGTGTTCTGTTTTTAAGAATATTATTGGTTTTGAAGGATATATTTATGAAGGAAAAATGCGAAAAAAAAAAAAGAAGGGTGGATTCGTCTTATTGCTCTAATCACCTTTGGGTATAATGTACTTTTTCATACATCTTGCCACCATTTTACTATCCAGTAGCAGCTTATCCATGCCAGCCCTCACTAATGCTAATACCACTCATAGCTCCCACATCCTGAGTCAGGGCCTTGGACTAGCGTCGAGCTTGCGAGGCGCAAAATGTTTTTTATATAAAGTAATAAAAAAAAAATTTTCAAAAAAAAAATTTTTTAAAAAAAAATTTCAAATAAAAAATTTCAAAAAAAAATTTTTTTAAAAATTTTCAAAAAAAAAAAATGTTCAAAAAAAAAATTTCAAAAAAAAATTTCAAAAAAATTTTAAAATAAATTTTTTTTTTGGAAATGTTTTCTTTTTTTCGTTGAGTCTCCTGGGCCACCATAGTAGTGACATCTTAATGTAAAAAGTGTTTTTGGAGATGTTGATGGGCACACAGTTTATATGTTGCTGTCGAATGACAGGCTTCCACCTAAAGGTATACCGTATTTTAATTTCCAAAAACTAATGAACAATATTTGCGAGTTTTATTCTCTTGTGTAGTGACGTCAAAATTGATGAGCGGAAATAAATGAGACGAGAATTTTTTAACAAATAAAAAATGATAATATTTTTATTAACCATAATTATTATTATTATTTTTTTTAAAAAAAGAATTTTTTTTTTTGATTATTAAATTGGAACCTAAAAAATCATTTTGGTCAAAGAATCATTTTTATCCCCACGCGACAAAACAAACACACCCCTCCCCCCCCCCCCCAACAATCAATTGCACCTGGCGCATCACTTCCGCTTTGTTTTTGTTTGCATTGTTCTCATAATCACTTTTTTTTTTGTCTCTAATTCTAATAATTGAAATCGATCACATTTTATTTTTTTTGCGCCCACCAATCCACTTTAGCTCCACCCACTCAATGTTCGACACATTTCCAGATAAAAACATTGAACACATTGAAATTGAAGAAAGAGATTTTACAAAAGATTTTCATAGGGGAGAAATAGGAACCACTCGCGAATAATGGCGCTGCATTTTTTTTTTCATTCACTTTCATGTTTTTTGAAGAGAAATTAAATACGGATGTAAGTGCCGAAAATCAAATTTTAAGATAAACAGGTTTTAAAACGCTGAAATTTTCTTTATTTAATAACAGCCATTTCAACCATACGTTTTCCATATTTATCGTTTATTAAATGATACCCAAACAAATTATTGATAAAATCTGAATACTTTTTAAATGAAATGTGAAAAAAATTTAGAAAAGTTTGATATTATAAATGTATTTGGACACCTGTAAAAGTGACGCTTGGATAATCATTTCGACTGCCATGTTGGGAGTAATTTATCCATCAAAATAAAGCAAATTTCACTTTAATTTTTTTTCGCCAGATATAGGCCACACTACGTGCAACCTTTTTATTGGAAAAAAAACCAATTTTTAAAAAATGGTACTTTCATCCTTTTTTTATTTGTACTCCATTATTACGGTTAAAACCTAGTTTAAAATCCTTTTAAAAACAGGGAATGTTTTTAAAAGCTTACAAGGCCAAAAAAAAAAAAATAATTAATTAATTTAATAGATTAAAAATTAATTTCAGTCGATTTTCAATCAAATTTTGTTTACAGTTTTTAAAACGTAGAATGAATAAGTGAATCGTGTTCGTTTCTCATAGATTAGCATTGCAATGAAGCAGCCCATTTCGACGTCATTAAGCGCGAGTGGCCCTTTAAAGATACACGTGGAGTAGGGGCGAAAGGGGGCGCTGGGGGTCAAAGTTCGAGAGGCGTTTTATTTGTATACATTGGAAAAAGCATGCACATTGTGTATAAAGAGAGAGAGAATGAAAGAGTGTTGTCAAGGCTCGCACGTTACGTATATAAGAGGACTTAATAGGACAAAGACAATTGGCCTGGCGAGAGACTCGTTTCCGGTCAGAACACTGATTTTTTTTTGTTTTTTTTTTGTTATCGAAATTTTTTTTTTTTTGTTTTGGTATGGTTAATTATACAATTAAGAATAATAGTAATACGTATATGTGTATATATATAGAATTATGGATTATTAAATGGAACGGGGGAAACGAATGAACGGTTCTCCTGGCTATTGCTCCACCGGAGGGACACCTGCTGCGTCTGCTGCTGCGTACACATATTTACACTCATGATTAAAAAAAACCCCGCTAAACAATGACTATACAAAAATGTTTCTCCTGTTTTCAAATTATTCCAAAAGTCTAACTTTATGGTTTAAAAAAAAAAAAATTCCGTTCTAAAAAATTATTAAAAATCACGACGGATATTGCAATTGTTCCACCTAAAAAATAATAAAATTGAATTTTGAAGTAAATTCTGAACTATAAGTTGAATTATAGATTGGACTTCCGGTTTTTTTCTAATAAAAAAATTGGAAAAAAAAAAAACTTTTAAATTTTGTGCGAGATTCACAATTTTCTTTGGTTATTTTTCATTTTAAAAAAAAACTTACTTCCGGGTTGAATTTTTTTTTTGATAACCTCCGGAAATCAAAAAATTCGAATAAATACAGCGTTTCCGGTAGCGTGACAATAATTGCGGAGTATAATAATTATATAAAGGGAATGTTGTTAGGTATGGTTTGAATGGAAAGGGGCGTAGTTTAGTAAAGGAAGAGGAGGAACAGGAAGTGGTGTATCACAGTAAAATAAATGTTCACTTTTTTTACATTTAAAAAAAAAAAAAAAAACAATTGTCCCTTTTCAATCTCTAAAAATAAGAAGAAAAACCTAAGAAAAATGAGCAGTTATTGATTGAAAGTCTTGTTCGTAGCAATTGTCCCTTCCTCGTCATCCGTTGCGATATACACACATACACGAAACACGAGCCGGAAGTATATAGATTATATACACGAGACTTGATACACCGCGCAGTTGACCTCGTTGACCACCAGCTGTTGTTGTTGCGACGCGACGGAAGTGGATGGCAATGAAAGTAGCGGCGGCGGAAGTTGCCTCAAACCGGAAGTTGTTTCCACCACGTCATTCTCCCTATTGAGTGAAGCGATATCTTGCGGCACCGAGATGGAATATTTGCGAGGAACTCCGTTCGTAATACAAGATCCGCCGACCTCACTTCCGGTGCTCATCATCATGCGGTCGTCGCACAAGGACAAGCGATTGCTTTTTAACTTGAACGGCGTTTTCACTCTCTGCTCCACTTTCAACAAATTGTCCACCGAGCTCACCACTCCTCCTCCTCCTCGATGACCTTTGACTCCTCGGTGAGTTTGAACCGGAAGCGAATTAGGTCTTTGCGGAGGAGGAGGAAACGGAAGAGACGGCTGCACAACCCGCGATCTCGATTGAACCACATGCACGGGCGTGGAACCATTGGGCACGTGCAATCTAGCCACACCCACTTCTGGCGACGACACATCCTCCGCCTCCCCATCCATTTCCGTTTCTTTCGTTTCCGGATTCACGCAGTTCACTAAAGTTACCATGGTCATTGGCGCTGACTGTTGATGACCGTTGGAAAGACTAACGCGCGTGTGAACTTTAGAGAAGCCATTTTGTTGAGGCGGCGGCGGATTAGGAGGAGGAACGGAAGGGACATTGGCGTGTCCGAGGAGATTAGACTTTTCAGAGTTCAAAATGTCCATGCGCCTCCTCTGTTTGCGCAATTGTTCCTCGTTGTTATTCGTCGCTGAAGAAGAAGAAGAGCTGGAGGAATTGGAGTTGAGTCTGGTCCAATCCAACAGCAGCGACCTAAAACTAACCCAATCCTTCACCTTCCTATGATGATGACCGCTTCCGCTCGATGGCCAACGCAGTCCTCTATTCTTTGGTTGTTTAGCGTTGTTGTTGTTGTGGTTGGACAGCGACTGACAATGGCTGTGGCCGTTGCCGGGGACATTGGGTTGTTTGGGGCAAACCGGAAATGAGGAATGCACGGCGTTCTGCAGGTAGGGAATAGGGTGGTGGTAGGCGGAGGAAGAGTTGGTGGAGCGTTGGTTGGTTGTGTGGCCCAAGACATCGGCGCTGACTAAAGCGTTGTTGTCGGCGCTGTCCACCAGGCTCAACACGTCGTACAGGGTGTGCTCGGGGGACAAATGGCCGCCGCGGATCCTGGCGGCTGCCGAGAGGGAAGAAGGGGGCGGCGGTGGAGGGCTCTTGCGGTTGTGGCGTTTGTCCAGCAGGCGATTGCCACTCACCGTCAATTCCTCCAAAGGCTCCATGATCATGTTGCGCTCCAGACACGGGTTCCGGCCCTGATGAGGCTGCAGCGCGCGATTATGCCGGACGTTGTTGTTCATATTATGGCTGTTGTTGGCGCTGTTCTTGGCCATCAGCAGCTCCGGAAGTGGAGGCGGGGGCGGCGGCGGAGGGGAGGGCTGCTCGGGGAAGGTGGAAGCGCCGTCGAGGGAGGAGGAGGGCGAGAGCAGCGTGTCCTCCGTCTGCTCCGATACGCTGCTGTCGGCGTTGGTCCGGGAGGAGGACATCCGGTTGCGCGGGAGGATGACGTCGTTGAGAGACACGATGTTGGCGTTGCGGTCCGTCACTTCGCTCTCACTTCCGCTGCCGGGGATGGAGAGGAGGAGGTGGGCGGACTGGTTGTGGTTGTAGATGGCGCTGGGGTTGACGGTGGGGCTCACTCCACTCACGCCCAAGTTAGCTGCAACATTAAGAGGCCGGATGTTAGTCACATAATAATAAAAATAAAAAAACTTAATTCCGATTTAGGCTCTTTTCTACTTTGCTCCCAGCGGTGGGGGTTGGGAAGTAGAAAAGAGGCTGAGGGCGTTACCTTTGTGTCTGTCCCAGAGGTTGGGCAGCTCGTGCAGACGCTCCTCCACGCACAGCGAGGTGAGCCTGGCCTCGGCGTCCTGGTCCCAGCAGTCCTCGATGGTCTCCTTCAGCAGCCGGATGGCCTGCGAGCCAGCAAACAGGAAGTTATAAAATGCTCATATTTTTAGTACACAAAAATAATATTTCAAATTGAATGATATTAATAGTTAATGTCAATATAACGAAGTGTAATAATTCTCAGTATAACGAAATCAGTTGGCCTCCGCTGTTGTTGTTGTTTTTTTGGCACTTATGACGTCATTACAATTATAAAAAGAGAATTTGTTTCCGCACACTTTTATTTATTTAAAAAAAAAATGACTTACAATTAATCAATAAAATTAGTTTGGCGTGTAAATCAACACCTGCGCAACAGGATATGCGCAAACCCTACGAGCGTGAAAAATTCTTAGTCAGGGCGTGCGAAGGGGGCGGGGACTTTTCTTTCTATGTTTAAAAATCTTAAATGGGACTTGTAACAGTGTTTATACATGTGAAGTGAGTGGCCGAGAGTTAAGGGCAGTGGTCAAGCAAGACGAATACAGAGGTTCGAATCCCACCCGGACAGGAATTTTTTAAGGGAACTTCAGGACGAGAAAATCGAGGATGACGTTTGCAGATGGCGGCCGATCCAGAAAAAGTAATAGGGCCGGGCAAAAGAAAAGGGCCGAGACTGTGAGGGAGGAGACCCAAAAGGAGAGAATGACGAGCGGGTTTACCGAAAAAAGAAGACCTGCGCAACAGGAAATGCGCCAACACTTATCTATATATGGGGGCCCACTCCCCTTCTTTCGGGTGGCCTCTCCGTCAGGGCCTTACTTTAGGGCGGCCATCATCCTCCTTCACCCTCACCATAATCCCTTCCCCCCTCTCTCGCTCCTACGTCATCATCTGGGTCCTTTTCTTATGAAGAATTTCCTTTAATAAGTGTTCGCGCATCCTCGGTCGGCGCAACTTCCGGTTTTTCACTTTTTGACATAACTTAAATTTTGCCTTTAATTTTATTCTTTTTTTTTAATTTCTTGGTTTGAGTGGGATTCGAACCAGGTTCCTCTGGCACGCAACTCAGAGCGCCTATCCACTCGGCCAACAACTCATCATTAATCGTTCATTATTAATTCTCCTACTTAACTAGCCCTTTAAAAAAAAAAATAGAAAAAGTTTTAGATTTTTTTAAGCCGAAGAATTAAATTTAAATATTGAAATGAATTTTCGTTTTCGTTTTGCGTCATTAATCTCCAATGCAAATATTTATTGTGATTTGTTTCGTCCATCACATTTCCCATTGAAAAAGCAAATAGATTTCTAGCGATTGAGTTATCGTTGATTGATCGTAGAGGTCGCCACTATCTCTCTCTATCTAACTCTCTACTAAAACCTTACTTAAATAATGTTTTAGTAAAATTTATTTATTTAGTTTCAGTTAATAAAAGAATTATTACACAAAATCTTATACAGAGTACGGAAAAAATTCATTTCCGGTTTTAGTCACCGGACATATTGCCCTCCCCCCTTCCCTCTCTAAAACAAATGTCTCTGGCGTTCGTTTCCATCACTTGCTGTTTCAAAACCCTAAAATCCCCCCCCCCCCCGGCATTTTTTTCTTTAATTAAGAATAAAAATGTAAGTAAAAATGTTGAAAGCGGAAGTGTGGTAAAGTGGTAGGAAAGAGTTGCGAGCACGTAAGGTGTGACGTCATCCGCCATAAACGCGCAATTTGTCACGTCCTCCGTCTCTCCCTAACCCCAACTCTCTCTCTCAATTAATTAAAAATTAGAAAAGCCTCATAAACAACTTTAATTGTTTCGTAACAGCTGACACCCCTCACCCCCCCCCCCTCTCCCCCCGGTGAACACCTGCGCATCAATCTCTCTCCCGCGACAGAGAGAGGGAGTGATAAATGCAAATGAGTTTTTGCCTCCGCACTAATTGAGGGGATTAGTTGAGCGCCACCTAACGCCGCTCTATGGCGCCATAAGCCATGGGATTAGCTTCGCAACAACAACTTCATTAACTCTCTCTCTCTCTCTCTCTCTCCATCACTCCCAACACTCTCTCCCTCTGCGCATCTTCATCGCTTTCTCCTTTCGCTCCTTAATCCTCTTCCTAAACAAACGGACTATGGGGCCTCAACGCAAACACTTAGGGCCTTCCAAGGAAATCACACCCACACTTAATATTCATAAAAAATGACTCGCATTTCTTTAAGAAAAAAATTTTAAGTTACTTTTCCACTAAAATATTGAGTTTAGTCGACTTATCTGCGATTAGTGCTTTATAGTTTTCTTAAGTTTAGTTGACTTCCAACAGTTTAGTGAGCGCTTATTATTATTATTATTATTTTTTTTTTGGGAGTTAAGTAGAAACCTATAGAGTTTAGTGCGCCTCGTCAGTTTATAAAACTTCTTATCTTAAAAAGGTTCATGAATTTAGTAGACTTAACCGAGTTTAGTGATATAAAATTTCAGTTTAGTGACCTTCTTGAAGTTTAGTGAACGTCTTGAAATGGTCGTTAACCTTCAGCAGTTTAGTGGGAGCTTTTTTTTTTGAGTTAAGTAGACACATATCGAATTTAGTGAACGCTTTTAGTTTAGTGCGCCTCGTGAGTGAGTTTAGCGAGCTTGTTATCTTAATAAAGTGCGAGTTTAGTAAACTTTCTAACGGTTTAGTGAGCATTCTTTATACTTAAGTTAGCCTCTTTTTTTTTTCGATTGGGATTTGACTATAAAAAGAGTGCGCATGCGCGATACGTAAGATCTATTTGTGTGGTTTATTGGAGATGAGAGCAGGAAGTATAGTGACTCACCAGGTTGGTGTCCTTGAAGACTTCCGGGAAGAGCGGACGGGCCTTGTTGCGGGAGACTAGGACCTGCATCTGCTCGAAGGTAGGGTGGAGCCCTATCTCGTTCTGAAAGGGCAGCTTGTAGTCGTGGACCTCGGTCCCTTGGTAGAGGTCGGCGCACCTGGTGGCCACCTCCCACAACACCAGCCCCATGGCGTACACGTCGATCTGCTTGAGGGAGGACTCGCAGTCCCTCAGGTTCACCGCGCCCTCCAGCACTTCCGGCGCCATGTACCTCAGCGTGCCCACCTAAACGAAACTTAAGCGTAAGACAGAGCACTTATAGAGGCGCTTAAGGGTTCAGTGATTCACTTACGTCGGTGAGCGAGGTGGTTTCCGCGTGTTGCTCCTCCCCGTTCTGCCCGTAGTACTTTGAGCCGGCGATCTTCATGGCGAAGCCCATGTCGCACAGGGCGCAGCTCAGGTCCGCCTTCACCAACACGTTGCGGCTGTTGACGTCACGGTGGGAGATGCACGGCTTCATCTGGTCTACAACACAAACAACAGCGTCATGTAAAAACACGAAGAAAAAAAAAAGAAAACAAAAAGAAAAATACGAAAAAAAAATAATCAAAAAGTGGAAAAAAATCAGAAAACCAAAAAATTATAAAGACAAAAAAAATACTCAAGTTATAAGATAGAAAAAAAAAATCAAAAGTCAAAAAACGAAAAAGAAAATCAAAAAACATTAAAAAAAATCAAAAAACGAAAAAAAAAATCAAAAAACGAAAAAAAAAAATCAAAAAACGAAAAAAAAAATCAAAAAACGAAAAAGAAAACAAATATAAAGAGAAAAAAAATACTCAAGTAAAAAAATAGAAAAAAAAATATCAAAAAAAGAAAAAAAAAATCGTAATTGGTTTTTGGAGATAATTAAAATGCGTCGCCGGAAGTGATAGATCGAGATCATATTCACTATATGCGCTTAATTATCTTTGTATTAAAAATGTGTTTTCCATTTCCTTCCCCCTCCCACGCCAACCTACGCATCTCATTATCTCTTTTCATAGAAAAAGCGGAAGTTCTTTAAGTATGCGACATAGGTTTAGGTAGCGATTTAGCCCACTTATCTTGGAAAAAAAATGTGAACAATTTTGTAGAAAATTTTTGTGTGCAAAAAATCAAAAAAAAAAAAAAAAAAAATTTAAAAAACTAATGTTGTGCGTGTGATCGTTAGATGGCGTTGGATACACTTACTTCCTTTGCGGATGTCGGTGTGCATGTGGGCCAGCCCCTTAGCCACGGATGACGTCATCCGGCACAGGGTGGCCCAGTCCACGGTGTGTCTGCGCAGGTAGTCCTGCAGGCAGCCGTAAGGAGCGTGGGCCATCACGATCAGGTACTCCAAGGGCTTGCCGGAAGCGGGGTCCAAGCGCTCGTCGGCGCCGATGAAGCGCGTGATGGCCGGATGGTCCATGAAGGCCAAGCCGTAGATGTCCTTCTCGTTGAGGTAGTAGGCCCTGTGCTGGTGAGAGAAGACCTTAGCCGCCACCTCCTTCTCCTCCAGGGTCCCTCGCCACACGCGGCCGTAGCACCCCGAGTCCAGCAGCTCCACCAGCTTCAGGTTGTCCAAGTCCAGGCTGGGGCTGGGGGGCGGAGGGGGCGTGGCCTCCATCAGATGCACGGCGTCCGCCCCACCGCCCGCCTCTTCGCGTTTGCGACGCCAGCGCAGGACCAGCCAGAAGGGGACCAGCAGCAGGAGGAAGAGCACGGCCGCCCCCGACACCCACGTCACTACGCGCCCCAGCCCTCCCGCCCCTTCGCCACTCTCCCCGCCAACCACACCTGCAACAAACATTAAAACACATTAGATAAGTACTAACAAAGTATTTTCTAAGTACTTTTAAAATAACCCTTAGAATTTGCTGAATTTTTAAAGTGGTTTTAAGTGACTTTAAAGTACTTATTAGTGCTCGTTAATACTCGTAAAATCCCTAAGTAGGCCTACTTTTTGGTAATGTTTAAAGTACATATTAGTGTTCATAAAATACATTTTTGTAACAATAAAGTACTTTTTAGCGCTCCTTATGTACTACTTAATGTTGCAGGTATGTTTGTAGTAAACATACAGTACGTCTTAGTGCTCATCAAATGCTTATTAGTGAAGTTGAAGTGCATTTTTAGTGCTCGCTAAATAAGTTTTATCTCTAATTTCACAAATTTAAGTGCATTTTAGTGTTACATTCATTTCTTCATAAAGTACTTTTAAGTACTTCTGAGTGCTCATCAAATCATGTATAATAAAATTAAATTCCTTCATTAAGTACGTTTCACTTCTACTAAAAGTAATTTTTAAGTGTTTCAAACGGCCGTATTAGTATCTAATAAGTACTAGTAAGTGTTTTAGTCTTCTTGCAGTAGATTAAGTACTCAAAAAACGCATTAATTAGGTCTACTTTGAAGTGTTGTACATGTATCAAAAAGTACTTTTAGTACACTAAATAAGTATTAGGCTATTGACCACTTTTTCTCATTTTTAGTGCACTTAAAAATTGACCTCAAAAGAGCATTGGTACGTTTAAGTGCGTTGTTAAGTGGGTAATATACCTGAGCCGAAGTCGTCGATGAGGGAGGAGTTTGTGAGGGGCAGAGTCTCGTCCCGGATGTTGACGTTGCACATGTTCCCGGCGCAGCAGCAGAACTTGGTGTTGTTGCGGGCCTTGGAGGGTGTGCCTTCCACCATGCACTCGGATTGGCTGCACTTGCCCGACGCCTCCCAGCACCCTAACGCACCGGAAGTACACAAAAACAAACGTTAGACAACATTAAGGAGAACGGTTAGTGTCGCGGGCCAACGCTTGAGCAGCCGCTGCGAAGGGATGTAGAACGCTGGCCCCGCCCCCTGGCGTGCGCGAGGGGCGGTGCTGCTCCCCCCCCCCCCCCGCGACCGACGCCATTTATGCAAAATATTGCGCGGAGAAAACTAGGCAGATAGTTATTAGTTAATTTGTTTTTATTAGCGAAAGCATAAAAGCAAATTACAGCGAATAAATTGGAATTAGGCAAATAAAAACGCGAATAAATTTATTAATTAAAAACGAAAAATAAATAATTTTTGTTTTTGGGAAAAGTCGTAAAAATATTTATTTCCAAAATATGCGCTTTTACAAAAAAAAAAAAAATCTCCTTAATTTGCATAACGTTTTTGCACAAATCAGCGGAAAATCAGGTAAATTGTAGGAATTGGTGTTTTATGCGTAAATCTGCTTTTTTTTTATATTTATCATTTATGTAAATTTGGCTACCGTATGTTAATCCACCATTTCTCGCAAATGCGTTTATTATGTAAATCTGCGTCGTTTACATTTTTTTTTTTATTTTTGTAATCTGCATTAATCTTTTTTATGCAAATCTTCATTTTCGGAGTTTTATTTAAACAATAACGCACATCCAAATTTTATGCAAATCTGCTTTTGTTTGTATTCCAGTCTTGCATGTAAATCCATAATAATTATGCAAATCTGCTTTTGAATATAATTTGTTATTTTCTGCAATTCGGTTTTCAAGTAAATCTGCTTTTTATTATATTATGCAAATCTTTTTTTTCTCTCCTCTCTATGTAAATCTTTGTTTAGTTTTATGCAAATCTGCTTTGTATTATTTTATGTAAATCTGCTTCGTACTATTCTACGCAAACCTGAATTTTTCGTCAAGATTCTAGAAGCTGCTTTTTTTAATTATGCAAATCCGCAACTCCGCGTAAATTCGTTTATTATGCATGCATTCGTTTATTTGCATGCGCGTCCGTTTGCCCCTCCCCCCACCCTCTTCCAATTTCACATAAAAAATCTTGTATTGGTTTATGTAAATCTGCCTATATTTGCAACTTAACGCTTTGCGTAAATTTTGAAAAAAATTGTTAAAAAAATAAACTCATTTTGGAGCGGCAAAAAAGCATATTACGGTACTGTATATTTTTTTCTACAATTTGCGGAAAACATTTTTTTTTTTTTTTAATATCAAAGGCTTAAGTGTTTCCTTAAGTTGAAATGGTGAACTTGGAAAAGTGAAGTTACTCGCCACTAAAACCGTTTATTTAAAGTGCATAAAGGTCCTTAAGGGCAGCCCTTAAGCGAGCCAGTTGGCGCGACGCCCACTCCCTGGTTATCCGCGGCTACGCGATAGGGGGCGGGTGGAGGTGGTGGGGAGCCCCGGGGCGCATAAACATTTCCATAACAAAAAGTCTCCTTTTTTAGCTCCGATTTCTCTTTTATGCGAAAAAAAACCCCCACCCACACCTTCGCTGTTCTTATTTTTTGGCAAAAGAAAAACAGAGTTAAAATATTTGCTTTAAAAATAACAAAAGAATTCAACAAACGACGAAAAAAATTTATTTGCATTTTACCCCCAAAAAAAAATAATAAAAATAGAAAAAAAAAATGGTGGGTGAAGATAAACGCGCATGAAATGCACGAAACTTATGTAAATTGACGTTATAAATTTTTAAGTACCGGTAGGCTACGTGTATTTTAAATTTAAATTTTTTCTCCCCCTTCTTATAATAAATCACATTTTAATGCTGCATACAAAAAAGAATTTGTGCTGAATGAATTTGGTGCTGAATGCGAAAATGAGTCGAAATCTGCCACTTAAAAACGCAAATAATTGTAATTTTTCTCCCCCGTTTTAAGTTGCATAAATCTGCTTTATTTTTGGTTTCCTGCATAATTATTTGATTAAATGAGTAGAAATTTCTTTAATTAAACTTAAAAGTGCATTAAATTATTTTTTAAATGGTGAATAAAACCCCGCTTACAAATTCTTAAAACTGTATTAAATAAAAATTTGCAAAACGTGCAGAAACTTTTCTTAAAAGTGCATGAAATATCTTTATAAAATTGAATAAAACCATCTGGAAATTGCATAGAATGCGAAACTGCATTAATATATTTTTTAAGGTGCATGAAATCTACTTAAAAGCGCTTTAAATACTTTTTTTTTATATAAAAGTGCATGAAACATTCTCGAAAGTGCATTAAATCCTTTTTAGACGTGCATATAACCTAACTTAAAAATTTTTTTCTTCAGTTTTTGACCTGCATGAAATCTATCAAAAATTGCATAAAACCTCCCTTAAAAGAAGCATTTAACGAATTTTTAAAACTTTGTGAAGATTATTTCGTTACAAAATCTAACAATAAAACGCACCTTATAATCCAACAACAATAACTAATACACTAAAGCCTTTAATTAACAACAACTACAGCATCGCGTGAGGGCCTGTGGGGTGGTCCCAATTCAAAGGTCTTTATTACGCGCCTTAGGTGCTCCTTCAACGACCTTAAAATCCGATTTATATATCCCAAGCGTTAATTAAAACGTTATTCGTAAAGGGCAGCTTTAAGTCCCGCCCCCCCCCCCCCAGAGAACCCTTTCAGTCCCATTTCAACAACAAGATGGCGGCTCTCTCAAATGAGATTTAAAAAAAATATATATATAAAAAAAAGGGTGTAAAAACGTCGATAAATTCCTCAGATTTACGGCTTAAAACCCAGCGAATTAAGCCCTACACCTCAGCGCAGGGAGATAGGGCGGGTGAGTGGTCCTAAGCCCCTCCCCTTAAGACCCTCTAACGGTCGGCGTCTGTTCCGAGCGCCATTCTTTCCGCTTTTATTCGCATTTGCGTCTCATTTACGCCGCCAACGAAAGCATAAAAAAAACAAAGGGGTTGAAAAGGGGAACCGAAGGGGTGAAGGGGGAGCTGCAGGGGGGGGGGGGGGCTGAGTTATAGAGATGGGTTTCCGGTCAGCAGCAGCGAAGCGTTCAGGTGTTTTTGAAGAGGCAGAAGGATGGCAGCAGAGAGAGAGAGAGATGCGCAGCGAGTGCTGTTGTTGATGGGGGTCGGGGGAGGGGGGAGGGGCAGGAGTGAGGAAAGGGGCGGCAGGGGTGGCGACGGTTTGGCGACATTGCGAACGCATTTTCTTGTTCTTTTTGTTTGAAGACAGTGAGCGCCATTCTTTTTCCTTTTTATGCCGCTGACGTCATGAGAAAGAGCGAGGGAGCAGCGCCACCTCGACGCGCATCAAACAGCCCTTTGTTACCATCCCGCCCCCCCCCCCCTACGCCCCTCCCCCCCTAGGCTCTCTCTCTGTTTAATCACGCGCCTGCTTCGTCTTTATTTTTATTAGTATGATATGAGAGAGACATTTTGAAGGACAAAGCCAAGAAAAAATAATAAAAAATAAAAAAAAAAAGGTTCAGTCCAATGCGGATTTCATGTAAAAAGACTTTTTTTTGTCACTTTTTCTTTCATTCGAATGCTAATCGTGCGAGGATTACATTTTAATAAAGAAGTTTAGTCCAATAGTGCTCGCGGGAGACACGTCTGGTTATTATAATGTAAATTGTGCAGGTTTGATTTTCATAAATAAGTTTAGTCCAATGACGTGAACTTAAGACATGTCTGGTTATTCGAATGAAAATTCTAATGTAGAAATTACGGGCGAATAAAATAAAAAAAAAAGTTTTCTCATATAAAAAATTCAATGGACTAAACCTTTTTTTCTTAAAATGTTGTGGAGGTAATAATTTAAGTTTAAAATGGAATGGCGCATGCGTAGAATAACATTATTTATATTAAAAAATTGTTATTCGCGCATAATATTGAATATGAAAATATTTATTGCGCATGCGCAACGAAATACTTTTTTTTATGATGAAGAAATCGCACGAGAATAGCGCATGCGCAGAAAAAAATATTCAATTAAATTTTTTTTGGAAGATTCGGTTGCACTGCGTGAGGCGCATGCGCACAAGTAATAATAATATTCATGGAATAATTATTCCGTATTTGAATGTGAAGATGCGAACAGCGCATGCGCGTAGACATAGTATTAGTGATAATATTACCTTGAGCGATGATGGTTAGGGCCGATTGGTTGTTAGGGTCCTTGCTCCACAGGGCGTAGCACTTGTCGGAGGCCTTCGCGCAGCGGACGGTCCTGTTGTCGGCCAGCACTTCCGGCAGAGGGGCGCTTCCGTCGGCCGAGGGGGAGGAAGAAGAGGGGGCGGGGGGAGAGGAGGTGCGTTCGGCCACCACCACGCTCTGCTGCTGCACGAAGGCGCACAAGGTGGCGCTGCTGCTGCTGGGGCCTCCACCGGCCACCACCGCTGCGGCTGCTCCTGCAAATGCACAAATATCAACATTAGATTTCATCATTATTAATATTATACTCTTCACTCAAACAATTTAGTGAACTTTTCTACTGATTCAGTGAACGATTTAACTGATCTATTGAACGACTTCACTGATTTACTGCACGGCTTTTGGCGATATAATAAAAAGGTTTTAAGAATTAATGAACGATCTACCTTTTTTGCGAACGATTTTTAGTGATTTATGAAACGGTTTGGTGAACGTTTTTACTGGTTTAGTGACTATTTTGCCCACTTAAAGTGAACAGTTTTAAAAATTAATGAACGATTTGGTTACTCCATTGAACGATTTTACTGTTTAAAAGAACGATTTTAGTAAATTAACAAACGATTTCAGTAATTTAACGAACGACTTTACAAGTTTACTGTACCAAAGAACGATTTTACTAATTTAAAGAACGATTTCAGTAATTTAAAGAACGATTTTACTGTTTCAAAGAACAATTTTAGTGAATTAATGAACGATTTCAATAATTTAATGAACGATTTCAGTAATTTAATGAACGATTTCAGTGATTTAATGAACGACTTTACAAGTTTGCTGTACCAAAGAACGATTTTACTGATTTTAAAAAACGATTTTACTGATTTAAAGAACGATTTCAGTAATTTAAAGAACGATTTTACTGTTTCAAAGAACAATTTTAGTGAATTAATGAACGATTTCAATAATTTAATGAACGATTTCAGTAATTTAATGAACGATTTCAGTGATTTAACGAACGACTTTACAAGTTTGCTGTACCAAAGAACGATTTTACTGATTTTAAAGAACGATTTTACTGATTTAAAGAACGATTTTTAGTAAATTAATGAACGATTTCAGTAATTTAATGAACGATTTCAGTGATTTAATGAACGACTTTACAAGTTTGCTGTACCAAAGAACGATTTTACTGATTTTAAAAAACGATTTTACTGATTTAAAGAACGATTTTTAGTAAATTAATGAACGATTTCAATAATTTAATGAACGATTTCAGTAATTTACTGAACGATTTCAGTGATTTAACGAACGACTTTACAAGTTTGCTGTACCAAAGAACGATTTTACTGATTTAAAGAACGATTTTACTGATTTATTGAACGATGTCAATTATTGTTTAGTGAAAGATTTTAGTGAATCCGAGTGTTTAGTGAGTATTTTTCTCGTACTAAAATGTTGCCGGCACTAATCACAACTTTTTTAAGTGCTTATAAAAGTTTAGTGCATAGATTAGTGGCGAGAGTGTGTGTGTGGGGTGCGTTGCCCCAGCGCCGTAACGCGAGCCCCCGATGGAGCGCGAGACGTGACCCTGAGTCTCGCGTTCGCTGACGTCATCGATCGCTCGATCAATCAATCGACGTGGAGGTAGACACATGTTTGTAATGTAATTGGATACAAATGTTTTCTCCGAAGAAAAAACATATTTCTCCATTCAAAAAGTTCCTTCAACTTTATGTATTCATTTTTTTATTTTACATCTGACAGCACTGGATCACATTTCAATACAATTCCCTCAATCCATCAATCAATCAATACAGAAAAAATATATTTAAAAAAAATTGTTTATTTTTTTATCCATCAAAAATTATTTAAAAAAAAAAAAAAAAAATTGGGAACATTTGAGGAAACATCGAGGAACATTTTAGAATGTTTCACTCGGAAAGTTTCCACTTCCGGTTCCAAAAACGTCGCTGAGAAGGGAGCAGCCGATGTGTCTGCCCCTGGCGAGCGGCTTACTCATCCTCTTAATTAGCGCGTTAATGAGCGAAGAGAGTGAGAGTGAGCGGATGTGGGGGCGGAAGTGGTGAGTGGGCGGGGCCTGACCCGCGCAATGAGAGCAATGAGGTGATTCGCATGCAAATTGAGCAACTTTTTCCCTTCACACAAACCCAGAGAGAGAGAGAGAGAGAGTGAAGAGAGGGAGTGGGTGGGTCAACGGGTCAAAGCAGACACTGAGAGTGACGACAGAGGGCGCCTCCGTCGGTCGCCACCAATGACGCACACTCAATCAAAATATTAGCAAAACAAATACGGAGTAATAAAAATTGTAACTTGTAAATTGTAAAAAAAAATTTTTTTTAAACTTAAATTTTGGGAGTTTAATATTTTATTTTGTGTACAAATAAAAGTAGATTTTCTGAAGAAATATTATAAAAAAAAAATACTTTTGTATAAAAAAAAATGGTGTATAATAATAGAAAAATTGTATAGAAAAAAATAAATCAATGAAAAAAAAAATGTTCTATTGATAGGCAACAACAACAACAACAGCGGTTGGAGGGAAACGCAATACATGTACATGCACAGTGGAGAGTGTGGTGGGAGTGGGAGAGAGAGAGTGGTGAGGTTCAAAGTCCTTTCTTAAACACACTAAGAGTGGGTGGGCCTTTCACCCCACACGCACTTAACAACTAAACTCACCTTTCGAACCTAATTCTCAATGCAGCACAACTTTCAATACCACTAAATTCTTAATACTGTAGGAAGAGTGAGAAAAAAAAAAAAAAAAATACAATAGAAATGTTCGATACAACGAAAAAAAAATGAGCGAATTTTTAGAAGCAATCAGCACTTGACACAGCTAAGTGAAAGATTTTAATTAATTTAGTGACTGACTAATGAGTAATTTATGGCTAAATTTACCCAGTTTAGGGCGAGATTTAAAAAAGTTTAGGGAATGATTTAATAAGTTTAGTAACCGGTGACTTTTAGTGGGTAATATAATAATTATTATTTAGTGAGTGTTTTGGTAATTTAAAAGTAGAATTTAAACTTTAAAAAAATGAGATAGGAATTAGGTAGGATTATGTTTAGTGAGTGATTTAAAGAATGAAAAGTGAGCGACCTAAAAAGTTAAAGAGTGATATTTATAGTTTCGAGAGTGATGTAGTGAGTTTAGTGAGCGTTTTTCAACCTTTAGTGAGCGAATAATTAATTAAGGAATTTGTGGAGCGGCTAAGAAGTTGAATGAGTGAAAAGAGTGTATTGATAGCGGAGACAGAGAGTGATTTAAGGAAACGAAATGTTTGTTGAAAAACACAAAAGAAAAAAAATAATGTTCAAAATAAAATGAAGAAAAAAAAGCGAATTTATTTACTAAAATTCAAAAAACGCGAATTACCAAAAACTTAATTAAAATTGTAATTAAATAGGTTCATTAACTAAACCCAATTTAAAAAAAAAAAATATTGCTTAATTATATTCTCCATTAATTAACTTTTAACCAAAAACAAACAAACAAAAAAATAAATAAAGGCCTTAATTATAAAGCAAATTCCTTAATTTAAAAAAATAAACAAAATAATTAATTAAAAATAAAGTTTTTTTATTTATTTATTTATTTTTTTTTTTTTCGAATAAATTTTTTTTATTTATTTATTTGTTTATTTTTTTGGAAGATAATTTGTTTTATTTTTTGAGTAATTGCAATGTCAAAGCATGTGACATAATATTCTCCCCTCCGCCCACCACGACGCTCAGTCTGCGCATATCACTTCCGCTTTCAACAAAATAATGCTTCACCTGCTTACGAATAAAAACAGGTGAAACAACAACAAAAAAAAAAACATTCGGAGACACTAAAGTGGAAACAACGTCAAAGAAACATCGGAGCAACGCGGAAACACTGTTACCGCCGAAAGCAACGAAGAAGAAAAAATTAAATTATAAACGGAAACACGTCAATAAAATGTTGCGGTATAAACAAAGGAGAAACACTCAAACATCTTCAATTTTTTTTTGTTTTAAAGTGTCGGAAACATTTACTTAAAACGCTACAAATGTTTACTAAAACGATTCAGTGTGTAAATAGCAGAAATAGTGAAACGAAAAAGGTCGCACACACAGAGAAACATTTTAGAAATAAACAGAGAAACGTCGGACAAAATGATTCGAAACTAAAGCAACATGTCGGGAACACCGAGACACTTAAAAAAACATCACGCGCACAACTGAGTAAAACGGCCATGAAACACCGAGAAACTTAAAGAAACAAATTCCGAGTGACACTGAGAAGCATCGGATACAAATGAGCGAAACACGTTTGTCAACACACCGAGAAACACGGGGAAACATTATGTTCCGTGTTTCGAAACGAAGAAACAAAATGTAATTGGAAGAGAGCAAAGAAACATTTCGCGTTTTTTCCCCTCCGCCATTTTTTTTTTCTTCCTCTAAGAGTCTAATGCATTAGGACGTCGATTGTTGAGCATTATAATAATTGAGTCGAGATGAAACCGGAAATTGCCGTTTAATTCGAAAGCGGAAGAAGAAAAAAAAAAATGTCAAATAACGGAAAAAAAAAATAATAATAATAGAGAAATAATATTAAATAAGTAAATGAATATTTGAAACAAAGATGGCGGACGATTTTAATATCAACTTTAGAAAATGAAAAGTTGAAGAGGGGTGAAAGGGGGTGAAGGGGGAGGAGCGAGGGGTTGGGGGAGGAGATTAGATGGGAGGGAGATGAAGAAGCGGGGGGGGGAGAGGGTTCGTGAAAACCACTCAAATCGTTCATTAAAACCGTTCATAGATCATGAAAACTTCCAGAAATCGTTCATTAAAGCGGGGAAATCGCAAAGGGCCATTGTGTGTTGTGGTGGAGAGGCCCTAAGAGGCAGTACTGGGGGCCTGAGGCCTGATTCCACTGGATCAAAGCTTCGTTTACATCGGCGATGATCGATTACTTAATCGATACTAATTCTATCTCATAATTCGATTCAATAATTATTATTATAATTAAGGCTGCTATTTATAGTTGGCTCATGACGTCATTAATTATAAGAATTTGCTTAAATTTTAGTTTGAAATGGGCTCTAATGGGCCGCTGTACGAGTCATCGCTTAACGACACGAGTAACACTGGATAAGGTTTAGCTTAAGTCATGCTTAAGATTAGCTTAAGTCAGGCTTAAGATTACTTAAGAATGGAAAAGTAAACATTTACAGTTAAAGCTGCACTTAAGAGAAAGCTTAAATGGGAAATTTGAGAATTTAAAGCAACATCAAAGAGACTGCAGTAGGAGTTGACCTTTTGAGTTGACCTTTGTTTGTGGAGAGAGCAAAAATAATATTAAAAGTTAGTTGTTTTGAGAAATTGAATACAAAAATTTTAACGAGAAAATATTTTTTTTTTTTTATTATTGTTTTTCGAAATTAATGAGAAATTTAATGATTCCGTTGACGCGTGTTGTTTGCGAGCGAGTGAGTTGGGCGAGTGAACGAACGAGTTGGAAGAGTTGAAAATTTGCATAAAAATCGATACCACATTTTTAATTTTTACGACTTCAAAAAAATCTTATTAGATTTTAATGTTTATCAAAGAAAACGAGAGATCGATGCGTGAGGGAGAGACGTAGGGGAGAGGTGTAAGGGGGAGTGATCCACACGCAAACATTAACATCACTCACCACTCCCTTTCTCCTTCTATCACTCAACTCTCAAACGATCAATAACAACAGATTAATAAACGAATCAATAGAAAAAAAAAAAAAAAAAAAGAACGGATCGTTTATCAATAAAAAAAAAATACTATAGGAATCGAACGATATTATTAAATGAACGACAATCTCATAAGAATCACATTAACAACAAAATGAACGATATTTTCATCAATAAAACAAATTAATGTAGGAAGTTGTCAAATTATTAAGAGAAAGAGACGATCTAGGATAAAAAATGAACTGATCTATGGAATGAACGATCGGCTCACGATCGATACAATGCTAGTAGAACCAATCTATGAAGGCCTACATCTTGATAGAACGACATTTAACGAAATTTAAAAAAAAAAACAAAAAAAATGAACGATATCAAAAGAACGAAATGTTTTTAAAAAATGAACGCTATCAAGTGAACGATATCAAATGAACGACAATCTCAATAAATAAAAAATTTAAAAAAATGAAATGAACGAGATTAAGAAAAGAACGACATTTTGGATAGAAGGGTTTAAGGCGATGGCGGACGCCAGGGGGAAGAGGGGAGGGGCATGGGGGGCGAATGTGGAATGGAGCCAAAATTTCCATTTGAATGAAATACAGTGTAATTATTATTCTTATGGAAGGTGAATGGAATTACATTCGCACTTAAGCAAACACTTAAGAAGTTGGCTGAACTCGTAGAAACGTTCCACTCACTAAACCCCCTCCACTAAACGCTTCACTTCCCACCCGGTGACGTCATCCTCCTCCCTCCCCTTAAGCTCCCCATTTCAACCCCTTAAGTGAGGGTAAAAGTTTACAAATTGTACACACGCGCGTAAAGGATTAAAGTAGGCGTGGTCGAGGGAGGCGTGTCCGGCGGGGGAGTAGGCCCCATCCGCTCGACTGACCTTTCGGTTGCTATGGAAACAAAACTCCATCAAAATTAAACAACAAAAAATCTCTTTCATTATTATTATTATTATTATTAGAAATTGATCATTTGTACGCAAACATTTACTAAGCCCCACCCACCGCCCCCACCCAACCACTAAACCCGCTTAAGACGTCTTCCCTCCCCCGCAGCGCCTTAAGACTCGGACAATAGGCTGACTCAAAGGGCAAACAACGAGGCCGAGGGTTTGTGGAAGGCTCAAACTGTGACGTCAGACGGAGGGGGCGGGGCTCACAAGGAGCGATGACGTAAAGCTTAAACTCTATTCAAAAGTTGAAGGCGGGGTTAAAATGAAGGAGGCGGCTTAATAAGTGAGGAATGAACGAGGGCGGAGCTTCAACTGAGCTTAAAATGACGTCAGCTAAACGGCGAGCAAAGCTAAGAGGGAGGAGCTTGTAGCTGACGTCATCGTAAGATGTACATGTAATGCGTATTTGGTTAATTTCGGAACGTCCTTTCAACTCTTCGTAGACTTTAGTTACAAATACAAAGGGTACGACAGAAATTATCAAGATTTCCAATAATACTTTTTTTTTTTTCTTTCAAAAAAGTAAACAAATAAAGTTTAAAGCCACAAATAATAATAAATAATAATAATTGCTATTATTATCATTGTGTATGGTTCTTTCGCTATTATTATGAAAAGGTATTTGAACTAGAAAAATCAATAAAACCTTCTGCTATTATTTTTTTTAACTATGAATATTATTGATGGCTCAAAATCAATAAATAATTTTAATAAATAAATAAAAATAATTGCGCGTTTAATTTTAATTAAAAGTTTTGTGTTTGTTTTTGTTATCTGACAACGTTGTAATAATTGGGTTGAAAAGGCCGCCGCCGCGTTTGGTTTGAAGGAGCCCATTAGCCATACAATATCTCTCTGTTGGAGAGTGAAGGGCCCTTAGCCGACTCATTACTTCTCGTCTAATTAGTTTACCGAGAGCTGGTTAAAACAAGTGGGCGGGGACTCTCTCTCTTTCACTTCCGCTTTCTTCAAAATCAGCCGTTTCACTTTCTTAAAGGCAAACTGATACGAACGAGTGCGCAGGCGCGGAGCGATGTTTAGGGAGTCATTCGTCAGCGCTTTACGACTGCATGCATTCAACCGGTTTAGAGAGTTTAGGGAGTGATTTGACTAAGTAAGACTTTTTTTTTTTTAAAGAGTTATTAGTGATCGGCGAAAGAGTGGGTCTGAATAGGTAAAAGAGTGGTTCGAAAAATAATTTAGAGAATGAGTAAGCAAGTTTAATGAGCATTTTACAGCTTAAGGGAGTGATTAGGACGCTCAATGAGTGCTTTAAAGAATTTAATACATGATTAAAATAGTTAAAGAGTGATTTAAATAAGTTAAAAGAGTGATTTAAGATAGCTTAGATCCTTAGAGTGATACTGTATATGAAAATAATTTTAATGAGTGTTTTGTAAGTTTAATGAGTGATTTAAAGAGTGAAAAGAGTGTTTTAAAGAGAATGTTTTGCGACTTTAATGAGTGGTTTAAATTGTTCTAAGTGATTTATTTAGACTCAAAAGAGTGATTTAAATACTTAAAGGAGTGGTTTCGCGAAAGAGAGTGATTTAAAAAAAAAGAGTTAAGAGAGTGATTTCAAAGGCTCGGAGAGTGTTTGAGTTAACTTAAAGGGTGTGAAATTTCCGCGTTTAAACCTTAATTTCACTGGCCCTTTAGGTTAGGGCCCTGATGCTAATGCACCATTCGTAGAGGATTTGGCGCGTGAAAGCGGCAACAGGTGGCGCTGCTGCTGCTGCCGTTTTAAATCAGCGCCTAATTAAGTAATCCAATTAAACGGCGCCGCAATCTCTCTCTCTCTCTTTCCCTCAATCTCTCTTTTAAATCCCTCTCTTTCACTCTTTTAATCTCTCGCAATTTTATTTAAATGAAAACAAATAAAACAAACTTTTTTTTTAAAAAAAAAAAATTAAGTTAATTAAATAATTAAAAAGTTTTTTTTTTATAAATAAATCTGGCAACGTTGGAAAGTGTTTTTTTTTTTTTTTTCATATTTAAATAAAATTTATCTGGCACCGCTGTAACCAATTTTTGTGATTATTGGATAAAACTTATTTGACAACGCTGCAATTAATTTTTTTTATTGTTATTATTTTTAAAATCTGGCAGCGCTGCAATAATTTTTTTTTTATTATTATTTTTAAAACCTGACAACGTTGTAAAGATTTTTTTCAAAATGAAATTTATCTGGCAACGCTGAAATTTTTGTCTGGCTTAAAGCTATATATAAAAAAAAAGTTAATTAAAAGTTTTTGGATGTAAAAGCAGATAATTCAAAATTAATTACTCCAGTATTAATTATGAGTGAAAGAGAGGCAAATGTAGTGCGCATGCGCCTCGCAACAAATAAAAATTTTCTCCTTTTGTTGCGATTAATTAATTAATTAATTTACTCAATTTATTTCGATGCGCTCACCAACACTTTCGCCCAAGCGCGGAGGAGCGAGGTGTGCCCGGGCACCTCCTCTACCGTCCGCTCAAAAACAACATCAGTCCCATTCAAATAACATTAGGCTCGTGTGGTTTCCGTTTAATGGCAATAACGAACCAACGAGTAACCGGAAATGAATGAAGTTGCGTTCAGATAGCTCTTTTACCAATTGGAATTATATCGCTTATAGTTTCGGTCCTTAGCTTCATTTCTTTCAGGGGTCAAAAGGCATTTTTTTAAAAAGCTTTTTAGAGTTAATGAGATGGAAAACGTGACGAGTCCCATCGCCAAACCATTGGACTAGTCCGCTTATTGTTTTTCGGCTACGAAGGGCAAACGAACAAATAACCGGAAATGAATGCAATTTATCTCCGGATGTGGTCTAATTAGTTGGCATTAGGACGAGATTATTTTGGGGTTCTTAGCTTTACTGAAAACCCAAAAGACATAAAAAATTGAAATTGCCCTTTGACCCTAATTAGCAGGGGCTTAAGCGAAGGAAGGAAGTAAGGGCTCGTTCGGTAAGAATCACGCGGCGCATTTCCGGATTAACTCAACCACTTCCGGTATAAGTGGAACGGTGATTTAATTGCCTGACGACCGAAGAGATTTATTTAATGGTTAAAAGTCGATTATTCGATATCGATAGTGATCTTGTATTACTATCGATACGAAGCTATCGATGGAGGAGGAGAGTGTAGCGCCCTCTGCCGCCCTTGACCAGAAGGGAATAAAGACCTTTGACCCTCGGCTAATTATGAATGATACGCGTATCCGACTTCAAATTACACGTCAATCATCCACGCACCACGCTCCAAACCCCGATTCTACGTTCTCCAAAGGAAGAAAGGAGGAAAACCCCGATTCTACGTTCATGGAGAACAACTTCGCTTTAAACAGAAACGAGTGAAACGTTAAGAATTTTTAAAACGAAGAATTTGGGAAAATATTATTGTTGTTTTATGGGAAACATATGAAAAAACGGTAGATCGAGTTTTCGTAATTAATTTTGTTGGAAACACTAAGTTTTCGGTTGAGCTATTTTCATCGTTCGCTATATCAACCAACAAACAAAACACAAAAACCTCGATTCAGCGTTTTAAAGTGTTAAAAACGAAGAATCGAGGTTTTCAAATTAAGGTTAAAAAAAAATAAAATAAAATAAAACAAATTGAGGTCAAAGTTTATTATGCAAATCACTTTTATTTTTTTTATCTATAGCTAAACGTTGAGATGTTTTAAATATGTAGAGGTGTGGGAGGAGTTTTTGCATTTTACGCCCACACACACGCACACGCACGCGCAGCACTTTTGTTTAATATAAAAATCCATACAAACACATTTTTCATCGAATAAAAATAATTCTATTAAAAAAAAATAAAAAAAAATAAATAAAAAAATAAAAAAAAAAATTTTTAATTACAAAAATTCATTCAAATTTTTTTTGTAAGTTGAATTTACTAATTTAAGAATTAACAGTAATTAATTGTGCGTAATTCGTATTAATTAAAATAATTCGTCTAAAAACTGTTTTCTTTCTTTTTCAATTAAATTAATTATTAAGAACATTTCTCTATTTAATTTTTTTTTTTAATTAATTCTTTTTAAGTGAATTTTTTTTTTATGCGAAATTAAATTTTTAAGTATTTTCTTTTTTTTCGCGAATGAATTTTTAATGATTGTAATTATGCAAATTTCATTCTATTTTCATCGCTAAAAAAAAAAACACGATTTTTATCCTTTTTTTTTTTAAACGAGGGACATTTCAAAAGACTCCAAACAATTTTTTTTATAAATTTATTAATTTTTTTCCATTTTATTAAAAAAAAATACAAAAAAAAAATTATTTTTATTAAAAATATTTTTCTTTTCAAAATAAATAAATAAAAAATACTCAGAAAATATTGATCTAAACCGTTTAAAAAACAACAAAAGAGAGAGAGGTTTTTTAATTGAAAATCGATGAGCGTGTAAAATTGTAAATCTCAAAAGATTTCGTAAATCAATAAAAGAGAAAAAAAAAAAATTGTATGGGAAAATGTTTCTGAAATTTATACAGAAAATTATAAATAATAAAAATGTTTCCTTTTGAAAACCGGAAGTGGGTCTCACACCAATCAATAACAAGCGCTCTCTTCAACTCACAACAACACTTGAGAAGAAACATCATGGCAGACAGAAAAAAAAAAATTTAAAACATAAAAAAAATGTAATAATAATTAAAAGTATTTAATTAAAAAACGAAAGATAGTTAAGGTAGATAGGTTGTAGGTGGTAGTGTAGTTAGGCTGGTTAAGAACGTAAGGGTTAAGAGAGAGAAAAGTAATTACGCAGCCAAAGTGAATGCGCTGAGCTGAAATGAATCGCGTTGCAGGGTGTCTCTCTCGTACCAACCACTCCCACATACACTCTCTCTCTCAACCAACCAATCTCTCTCTCTCTCTCTCAACCAATCTCTCTCTGAGAGTGATCGCCGCTGGTTAAGCCAGGAGTTAACGAACGCTTAACTACCGTACGAGGCCAGTGGCGCCCCCTGCCGACACGTACATTCCTACAACTCGCACAATCGTACCGTATCTTACGCCGCACCCTGTATCGCAGCGCGCGATGACGTCATCCAGGTCACGCGCACTCACCGCTCTGCATATTTTATATTCCATTATTATTGTTATTATTCATTCGGACGCGAAACTAGCGACGGGAATTAACACTATACGCGCGTTAAACGAGTCCAAAAATTAGGCAAAACGCACTTGGAACGGAAATCTATATTTACGACACTCGAACGGAAGTCGATGAAGTACACACTCGCGCAAATGAAGTCTTATGAAGTGAACATATTATCCTTAATTTAAGCCTGGTTAAAGAAAAAAACGGCCGTGTAAATGAAGTTTGAGGGAATAAACTATCGCGTAAGTGAAATTTTAAAGACTAAAACCTTCGCGCAAATTAAGTTTTAAGAAGTAAACTCGCGCGTAAATGAAGTTGTAGAAACTAAACATTCGCGCAAATAAGAGTTTTGCGGAATAAATAGTCGCGCAAATTGAGTTTTAGTGAAGAAGCAGTAGCGCAGATGAAGTTTTAATATCTAAAGACTCGCGCAAATAAAGTTTTAAGAAACCAACAACTCGCGCAGATGAAGTTTTAAAGATTAAACACTCGCGCAAAATAAAGTTTTAAGAACCAAAAACTCGCGCAGATAAAGTTATAGGGTCTAAGCACTAACTTAAATGAAGTTTTAGAGACTAAAACCCTCGCGCAAATAGAGTTCTACGGACTAAATAGTCGCGCAAATGAAGTTTTAGAAAAAAAAGCAGTAGCGCGGATGAAGGTTTAAGAACTAAGCTCTCGCGTAAATAGGAATTTTAAAAAGAAAAACATGTCGCGCAAACAGAGTCCAGTCGGAGCGGTAGGTGTTGCGCCTACGTAATTTTCCTCTACAAATTCGAAATGACAGAAAATGTCGCGCTGAAAATATCATCTCCACCGGAAGTCATTACTTTTGAAGCCCAATATGAATTTCAATAACAAATAGATTATTTTTCACTCTCTTAGCTTCTCATAGTCTCTCGCGCTATAAAAAGCGACGTAAATCAACGACATTCATTCCTATAATATTACATGTAGGCTTACATCGTGTGTTATGAATAATATTTGTTTCAATATTACGATTAAAAAACGACGTTAATTAGGCGTATTCGTCATTAAAAACAAAATACAGCGCCACCTGGTGGAGTGGAGCCGTAGGTGAGAGAGAGAGAGGTTATTTACCCATGTAAAGAGTGATAGAGAGAGAGAGAGAGAGAGAGAGGGAGTGATGTAGGTCGATTAGCATAGAAAACTACTTTTGTGTTGCACTGGTTAAGTCGTTAACCATCAGCAGGCAACTATAATTTACAACCAGTCGATCGGAAACAACAAAAAAAAAATAAATAATTAAGATGGCGGCGGGCGGCCATTTTTGGATTTCAATTTTCTCCACTGCAGCGTTAAAGAGAGGATGGAGGGAGAGAGAGAGAGAGATTTGTAGTAATTACCGTTGTATTTAATGGCGCGAAATGAGAAATGGCGCGAGTGAAAGTGAGGGGGGGGGGGGTAGTTGCGGGGGGGGTACCGGTAGGTGGAAAACAATAACAATGCTTCGTATTAAATGTAAGTCTGCAGCAGTTGTGACGGGAGCGAAAAAGGCGGGAAAAGTTACGAGCGCCATTTTTTAAAGTACACAGAAAGAGAAAACATAAATACGTTGAGTGTGGGATTTGCATAGAGCGAGAGACGTAGTCATCAGAGCCGGAAGTCACCGAGGGGTTGGGGGCCAAGGGGTACCAGAGGGCCTGAGCTATTAGCCCCCCCCCCCCCCTTTTAAGCCTCTCTGTACTTTCAGAAGATTCTATTTGCGCGAGTCTTAAAACAACTCCTACGATGTATTTAAGGGAAATGTTCAATATTTAGACTCCGTTTACGCGAGTTTATATACTTTCCAGAACTCCATTAGTGCGAGTTTTTGCTCCGTTCGCGCGAAATTTAACAATGTAAAACTCCATTAACGCGAATTTAAACATTCTAAAACTCCACTAACGCGAAATTTAAACATTCTAAAACTCCATTAACGCGAATTTAAACATTCTAAAACTCCATTAACGCGAATTTAAACATTCTAAAACTCCACTAACGCGAAATTTAAACATTCTAAAACTCCACTAACGCGAAATTTAAACATTCTAAAACTCCATTAACGCGAATTTAAACATTCT
>JAQGAZ010000879.1:0-42254 GCA_034692225.1 Polydesmus complanatus
ATTGGTCGAAAACGCCTCCCACACTAAATCCCTGCAATCTGATTGGGGGGTGCTACAAATCACTACACTACTCATTTGCATTAATATTGCCCTAGTCTGTGGGCAATAAAAAGTTTTAAAACAACATTGCGTTCTGGGTTATCTCTAAACTATATAAGCAGTAATGTATAACCATTAATAAATAAAAATCGAAGAAAAAAATAACTAACAAAAAATTGAAAGGACATTAGCACAGGATCGAAATCAATTTCTTTAAATTATGTCATTGAATAATTCTTATCAATTAATTAATTTGACTATTCGATACCGATTGATCTTTGCATTGAATAAAATCGGGTCGTTAAAACTCATTGCGCGTTTCCTACTGGCTTTCCTTTCTCTCTCATTCAATCTCTCTCTTTATATGTTTCATTCAATCTCTTTCTGTCTCATTTCCTCAGTCGAATCGTGAAGAATGGTGGTGTTGGATGTGTGGGACTACGTGTCCATGACGGCGTTAGTGTCTCTCACATGCGCCGTCGGAGTGTATCAAGCGTTTCGAGCCGGGAGACTAAAACAGACGAAGGACTTTTTGGTCACCAACAAAGAACTGGGTGTGTTCTCTTTGGTCTTATCAATTGTGGCCACTATTATTTCGGCGGTGGGCATCTTGGGAAATACCTCCGAAATCTACGTTACCGGAATTAGCTTCACCCTCTTTTCCATCGGATGGATTCTAGGTGGATCAGTTGGCTCCTTCCTCTTTCTCCCCGTATTTTATCACATGGATAAACACACCATTTTCGAGGTAAAATAAAAAATTTCATCCATAAAATCAAACTTTTTTTTTAAAAAAAACAAAAAAAATTTAAAAGAGTTTTTCTTGTTTTATAAAATAGTATTTAGAACTTAGATTCTGTTCCAAACTTCGAATTGCTGTATCATTACTGTCCAGTGTTCAGATGGTAAATATTTATCCTTAAATACTTTTTTTTAAAAAAAAATAAAACTCTGTCCATATGGTTGCAATGCACATTAATGAGAATTTTGTTCTACAGAACTTCTTATATAATTTTATAATAATGGCAAAAACTAAAATTTGTAAATTTTAATTTCGACAAAATATGTGAGTTTAATTTTTTTTTAAATCAGCGTTTGTTTTATGAATGTAAAAATACATAAAAATTGCTTACCGGTATTATTATTTCAGATTATGTATACCTCCTGCGTTATTTACGCGCCCGCTTTGGCACTAAATCAAGGTTAGAGCCTGTTTTCTTATTGCCTACCTCAGCGTTTTACTTGAAAATTTGGCTTCATAAATTTATTATCGATTGTTTTGAGAAAATAATACTAATAATCCAATCTTTGCACTTTGAAAACGTCTTACGGAATATGATGACAATTGTTAATTCTAAAAAAATTAGAGAACAATTATTAATTAGCATTTTTGCTTTCGTTTTATTCAATTACCGTATTTTAGTAACTGGATTGCATCAATGGGCGTCGGTCACCATCATCGGTGTAATCTGTATCATCTATACCTCGATGGGTGGCCTCAAAGCTGTAGTATGGTCGGATGTGACGCAAGTGTCAGTCATGACCATCGTCTTCTTTGTCATGATGATCAAAGGATTGCTGGATATCGGAGGATTAAGCGTTGTTTGGGACAAACTAATTCAAAGCGAACGGAGTGATTTATTCATGTAAACAATTTTTTTTGTTCAGTTTTTTATATATAAATTCAGCAAAAGAAACCACATTGCATTTGTTTCAGTTTGAAACCGTCGTCTAATTTCCGGTATTCTACCTGGACATTGATCCTTGGTGCCAGCTTCTACACTTTATCAGGCACTGCGCTTAACCAATCGGTGATTCAGCGGTGTCTATCTACTAAATCGCTTACCAAAGCGAAATTGTACGTTTTTACTTGTGTCAATACTACAGTATTTTCCATGCAATGTTTTTATAGTTATTATATTTCTAAATATAATATGCTTGTAGCACTTTGATACTAGGTTCATTCGGCATCGGATTTTTCGTCATTATTTTGTCTCTGTGTGGCCTTCTCATCTCGGCTCGCTATGCCGATTGTGATCCGCTAATCCAGGGACTAATCAGCAAACGAGATCAAGTCGAGTTGAAATCTCAATATAAATCTTAAAATTAATTCTTTTTAAACCTTTAAATTTTTTTAGTTATCAGCGTTGTACGCGGTAGAAACGCTGTCGTTTTGCAAAGGCCTGACGGGGGTGTTTATTGCCGGATTACTTTGTGCAACTATCAGGTGTTAATAACCTTTAAAATGTATTCAAAGCTTTTAAATGTGGCGTTCAAGTAAAACAATGCAAAAAATAGTTATGCAATTTGGTTTTTTACTTTCTTAAATTTCAATTTTTTTAAACATTGGTCAATACATTTTCGAGATTTTAAATTTTTTTTGATCAATTTAAATGTCAAAGAAACCACCAATAACAGAGATAGGAAGATCAAATGTTAGGTGGGATGATTTGCTAGTAATAGGTCACTCTTATCTTATTCCAAAAATGACCCACGTATGTTATACAACATGATTAAAATTTGATGATTGCTTCAAAAATTAGTTTGAATAACTCTTGCTTCTGAAGGTTCTATGTTTATTTTTCACAAAATAAAATCTGTTGCCAAATAATGCGACAAGTACCGACTACAGCAATCGGTCAATTCATCCTGTGCGCTTTACGATTAATTGTCCCTCCTTTAGATTGCTACTAAGCAATTCTTGTACGCCACTTTAATTTCTTAAAACTTTGAAATAATAAAAGAAAATTGTTTTCTTTTTAAGCACGTTGTCTTCCATGCTCAATTCCTTATCGGCCATCACTTTAGCCGATTATGTAAGACCTTTTTACCCGCAATTGTCCAACGAAGCCAATCTGCAATTGTCCAAAATCTTAAGTTCAATAAAGTATATAAATCAAGTCATATGGTCATTAAAAATAATTATTTTTTAGCTGTCATCTACGGAGTCATATGTGTTGTCGCGGTAGCCGGAATCGAGAAACTCGGAGGAATATTTTCGGTAATTACCCGATGTCGGAGGCATTTTTACAAGAAGTCAAAGTCAACATAACGTAGATATGGATTAATTTCAGATCCTATTCAGCATCAACAGCTTAACCGGTGGTCCTCTTGTGGTCATTTTTACTGTTGGTATGCTCCTTCCTTGGGTCACAACTAAAGTAAAATGAACGACAAAATGAGTTTTAATTAATTAATAATAATTGTTAAATTGTTGTTAATTAAGGCTGTTGTGATTGGAGTAGCCGCTTCTTCGTTTTTACCCTTGTGGGCTTGGTTTGGTAACCTATTGACTGCTTCCGCCCTTGCGCATGCGCCATACAGTGTCCGTGGATGTTTCAATCAGACTGATGATATTTTTGATCCGACTCATTTAGAAGAGTAATTTAATTTAAAAGTCAAATTATACTCTTGTATAGCTAATGCGCTTATTATTATTTCACGTAATTAGAAGTCCGTTACTGTGGTTTTATACGATTTCGTCCCTGTGGTATCCCAGTTGGAGTTTAGGAGTGGGTCTCATCGCTTCTTTAATAGCTGGCAAAATAATTGGTTATTCTTACATTTTAATTAAGTTTACGAAGAATTAAGTGCTAATGTTTGAATTGGCTTAAAAACTAGGGTTTCAAGATGCCACTAAAGTTGATCCATGCCTCGTGTTCCCGTTTGTAAGACGCTTTTTAGGCAGCCACAAAAAATCTCATGAAACTAAGCTTGAACTTACATAGACACATATTATACGGTAATCAAAATAGTGACAACGCTTTATTTAAATTTTATGTAAAAACATACCGGTACATAATTATTATTTTATTATAAGTAAATATTAACAACATTTTAAATAAAATTTTTTTTTAAATGTTTTATAATACTCGTACTTAAAAACACGTAACATGAACTACGTTACATAAACTGCGTACAGTACAAATAGTATATCGAATCTATAAGGTTATAATGAGTTGCAATTAAATTTAAATTTGCTTTAATTTAGAATTAGATTCTAGATTAACTTATTCTACCATGTCAATTTTTATTTTTTTAAAATAATTATGATTATTGAAATGCTTTTCTATGTTTGGCTCAATCAAACTTTTGCTTTGAGGTGTCACGCAATCTATCTACGAGTAATAATAATTATTATTATTATGGTAAAATTGCATTTAAAGCACATTTTTTCAAATTTATTTCAAAATTTTTAAAATTTATGAAATATAAAATGTTGCCCAGAAAAAATAGTCACATGTCAATTTTATCTGTTGCAGTACTTAAGAGTTATTTATTGGCGGAAATGAACTTTACTAAATATTTCTTGCAAAAAAAAAAAAAAAAGGTTTTACGATGAAAAAAGTCTAAACCTTGATGCAATTTTATAAAACAAAAAGAGCAAATAAAATATAAAAAAATTTAAAAAGAGAAAATTTAATAAAGGATGACGTAAGCACGCAATCGAACAAATTAAAATGAAATTGCGCTCATTAAAATAACAACAAAATACGAATAAAAATGTCTAAAAAAGAATGTACAAAAAGGAAAAAATAAATACAAAAGGTTTGACATGATTTATTGTCGTCCTTCGAGGATGTAAAAGGCTGGCAATCAACGCCCCCATTGTGTATGGAGCTGCGTCCTACTAAACTTTGTGTTCAACTACAGTATTAAAAGTTGAAAACTTAAAAACAAAAAAAAAAAATTAAAAAAAAAAAAATAACTAACAATAAATTGAAAGAAACTTTCATAGTATCAACTCTAACTTGAAAACTCACGTAGTTGAACAATGTTTATCAACAGTTACTAATGAATCGAAATCAATTATTTTGGCTCGACGATTCAACACCTATTGATCTGTGAAGGGAATAAATTCGGGTCATTATCATTCCAGCGCGCTTGCCACTGACCTTCTTTTTTTCTCTCTCATTCAATTTCTCTCTGATCCTCTTCCTTAGTCGAATCGCGAAGAATGGTGGTGCTGGACGTGTGGGACTACGTGTCCATGACGACGCTAGTGTCTCTCACCTGCGCCGTCGGAGTGTACCAAGTGTTTCGAGCCAGAAACCTTACACAGACTAAGGACTTTTTGGTCACCAACAAAGACCTAGGAGTGTTCCCATTGGTTTTGTCCATTGTGGCCACTGTCATTTCGGCGGTGGGCATCTTGGGAAATACTTTCGAAATCTACGCCACAGGAATTAACTTCATCCTTTACGCTTTCGGATGGGTTATAGGTGGAACAACTGGCGCTTTTCTCTTCCTGCCCGTATTTTATCACATGGATAAACACACCATATTTGAGGTAAAATACAGTATTAAAACAGGGTTTTAATTAATAAATTCCAACTTTTTTTTTAATAGTATTTGGAATTAAGATTCTGTTCTAAAGTTCGAATTGCCGTATCATTACTGGTCAGCGTTCAAATGGTAAATTATTTCGTTATTTGTTATCGAAATCATTTAAAAATTAAACTTTTTCGCTATCTGTAGCTCCTCAGCCAATTAATAACTTCATGATTACATATTTTTTAATAAATTTATTAAATTGCAGTACGGTATATTTTTAAAAAAATTGTTTTTTAATAACTTAAAAATAAATTTCATTGAAATAAAAATGACGTTTATCAGCTCTATTAAAATTACCAAATTTTAGTTGTAATAAACTTTACAGAAATTTCACTTAGATTTTATATTTATTTTACGATTAATTAAAAGCAAAATTTTATAAATAATTTTAATTTTGATGAAATCCGCGAGTTTAACTTTTAAAAACTCCTTGATTATTGTTTTTAAGAATGTTAAATAATAAACAATAATATTATTGCTTATGACTTTTTCAGATGATGTATACCTCCTGCGTTATTTACGCTCCCGCTTTAGCATTAAATCAAGGTTAGAAATTGTTTACAAATACCTCGGCGTTTGACTTGAAAAACCGGTTTTATAAACTAACAATTAATGTTTTGGGAAAATAATACTAATAATCCGGTCGTTACACTTTGGACATATCGTTCGGAATATGAGAACGACTATCAATTATTCCCAAAAAAAAAAATTATTAGGGAATAAATAATAATTAGCAGTTTCGCTTTTGTTTTATTTTCTTCATTATGGTAGTAACCGGATTGCATCAATGGGCGTCAGTCACTATCATCGGTGTGATCTGCGTCATCTATACCTCGATGGGTGGTCTCAAAGCGGTAGTGTGGTCGGATGTGTCTCAGCTGTTAGTCATGATCATCGTTCTCTTCATCATGATGATCAAAGGATTGATGGATATCGGTGGAATAAACGCGGTCTGGGAGAAATTAATTCAGAACCACAGGGGTGATCTATTTATGTAAACAACATTGATTCGTTTTCTTTGGTTATTTTCTCCATAATGTTTTTATAAACCCACATTATATTTATTTCAGTTGGACGCCATCGTCCAACTTCCGGTATTCTTTCTGGACATTGACCGTTGGAACCGCCTGCTACACTTTAGCTGGCATTCCACTGAGTCAAGCGGTGATTCAGCGGTGTTTATCTACTAAATCGCTTACTAAAGCAAGATGGTACGATTCAAACACAGCCAATATTATATATTAAGCTATAATATAGTCTATTTACATGTATAGCTAATAATATACCGGTATGTTTACAGCACTTTGATAATGGGTTCGTTTGGCGTCGGATCCTTCGCTATTCTTTTATCTCTGTGTGCCCTCATCATCACAGCTCGCTACGTCGATTGTGATCCGCTCATCCAGGGTCTGATCAGCAAACGAGATCAAGTCGAGTTTAAAATTAATATAAATCTTAAAATTAATTTTTTAAATCTCCAATTTTATTTAGTTGGCGGCGTTGTACGCGGTAGAAACGCTGTCGTTTTGCAAAGGCCTGACGGGGGTATTTATTGCCGGATTGCTTTGTGCAACTATCAGGTGTTAATAACCTCTAAAACCTCTCCAAAGCCTTTGAAGGTGGCGTTAAAGTAAAACTATGCAATCAATGAGCAATTTTTTTAAAAAAAAATCTCAATTGGTTACGCAACATACAGTGTGAACGTCACCTCAATCTCTTAAAACTTTGAAATAACAAAAGAAAATTGTTTTCTTTTTAAGCACGTTGTCTTCGATGCTTAATTCATTGGCCGCCATCACTTTGGCCGATTATGTAAGACCCTTTTACCCGCATTTGTCAGACGAAGCCAATATGCGATTATCCAAAATTTTAAGTAGGCCTACACCTTTAGAATATAAAAATCAAGTCATAAGATCATTAAACACAATTATTTTCTAGCTGTTGTTTACGGAGCCATATGCGTTGCCGCCGTAGCCGGAGTAGAACGACTCGGAGCAATATTTTCGGTAATTACGCGGTGTAGGAGACAGTTTCTCAAATGGTCAGCTTTAACCTAAAATAAGTATTGATTAATTTCAGATATTGTTCAGCATCTACAGTTTAACCGGCGGGCCTCTTTTGGTTGTTTTTACCGTAGGAATGCTCCTTCCCTGGGTCACAACTAAAGTAAAATTAACGACTAAATAGTTTTTGATTTATTTAATAATAACTAAATGGTGGTTAATTTAGGCTGTTGTGATCGGGGTAGCCGCTTCTTTATTTTTACCGTGGTGGGCGTGGTTCGGCAACCAATTGACCGCCTCAGTAGTGGCGCACGCGCCCTACAGTGTCCATGCTTGTTCCAATCAAACGGATGATATTTTTGATCCAACTCATTTAGAAGAGTAATTTAATCAATTTGTAAGGTTAATTGTACTGACTGTTTGTACGATTATTTTACCTAATTAGAAGTTCGTTACTGTGGTTTTATTCGATTTCGTCCCTGTGGTATCCCAGTTGGAGCTTAGGAGTCGGTCTCATCGCTTCTTTAATAGCTGGCAAAATAATTGGTTATTCTTACATTTTGATTAAATTTAAGAAGAATTAAATGCTAATGTTTTAATTGGTTTAAAAACTAGGGTTTCAAGATGCTACTAAAGTTGATCCATGCCTCCTGTTCCCGTTTGTAAGACACTTTTTAGAACGCCACAAAAAATCTCAAGAAATTAAACTCGAACTTAAATAGCAATGAAATTAAAGTTTTGAAAATGTCTTACTCAGATTTTAAGGTTAAAAATATACGTAATTATCAATTTAATATAATAAATAAATACTCACTAGTTTTTTTAAAAAAAAATTTGTATGTGTTTCGTTTTAATGTTGTTTATTTAATTTTTTAAGCATCGAAAATGTCAATTTACTACTTTATAGCAGAAGTCAGATCAAATTATTATTTTATTAAAGAACTTCAAGCATCAACAATCATTTAACTTCTATAAACATACCGGTATTATTCTGCATCAATACTCGAAATTATCTTTTTAACAAATTTGGTTTTACTTTTAATAAATTCGTATTTATTGGTTAGCGCAATATGGATTAAAATTAGTCAGTGTTATACTTGAAAACCAAATCGTAATAATAATTACCTTCACATTTATTGATTCACTTCAAATACGAGTAGTTCTTTAATAATAAAAGAGTTCTCTACTGTGTGTTTTAAGTTATGATTGTAGTTGGCATGTTTTCAACAATAGGTTACTTTTTTTTTATTTTAAGGGAGTAGGGCCTACATGTAGGCTATTAGGAGAATAACTATCAGCTATCATTCAAGCAGCAGTACAGTATTAGTCGAAAAGATTAATCTGTATTTTTTTAGAAAAAAATAAAAATTGCTTTAAATAATTATAATATTCAAAAAAAAATTTCTCTCATCTTTTCTTCGTCACTCCTATCTCAACCTCTCCAAAGGCGATAAAATAACAATTGAAACGCAGTAAGAAATTGAGCGCATTTTAGGACAATCGAACTATTTTTCATTGTTTTTGCCTTAAAAACAAATTTTTAATAATAATATGTATGAAAAATAAATAAATAACGGGAAAACAGTTGTTTTTACTTTTGTTTTCTTCGTCCAATTTGAATTGAAACGAATTTCGCTGAACTAGTTCCATAATTCGCCGTTATTTTCGCAAAAATGACCTATATAGCACAAACTATATAAAACGGAGGTGACAAACACTTCGGACATCACAATCCATCCGGTCAACCGTCCAGTAAACAACAGCTCTCAAGCAAAATGAATTCTTTCGTTGTAAGTATTTATATGAAAGAAGAAAAAAATCTCTGAATTTGACTGATTCGTGTTTTTATTCTTAAGATTTTCGCTCTCGTTTTTGCCATCTCAATGGTCAACTGCTTTCCCGCTAACTATTATGCTCCAGCAGCACCCATCAAGCATCAACCATACGAAGTAATTATTTTATTCAATTCATCTTCCTTTAACTCCAGTAGAGGCAAAATTTATCGAAACTGCTTAATTTTTTCGTTGTTTTGAAATTTTTTTTTTTTTAAAAACCTAAAAATTACCTGAGATAAGTTGGGGCAGCAGGTCCAACCCTCAGTAGGTCAAACGTTCCCAATTAAAAAAAAATTACTCAAGTATACCGTATTGAGATTTTTCGTTGTACTGAGAATTTTATTTTATAGACTTTCGTTGTAACTAGATTTAATTCTAATTGTAATTTGAATGTTTGAAAGGATCGCGATTACAAGTTCGCTTACGCCGTGAAAGATGACTCTTCTTACAACCAACAGAGTCGAGAAGAGAGCAAGTACGGCAACACCGTGAGCGGCCAATACACGGTTTTGGAACCCACCGGCGAACTTCGAGTAGTCAACTACGTAGCCGATGAGAATGGATTCCGAGCCGAAGTGCAAAACCAGCCTCAATCGAACGGGTACCACGGATACGCCGCTGCGGTCCCTGCTCAACTCCGAAGCCCTTACGCCAAGTATCCCCATCACTAAATTATTAAATAATTAATAAGTATTAATATGTTGGTTCCTAATCATTAATTCTGGTCATCGAAGAATGCATGTACATGTAGTTTGTTTTTAAATGTTTATCTAATACAAAGTAATACCTCTGTATAACGAAGTTGACGGGATGGGAAATAATTTCGTTGTACCAAACATAATTTTGTTATAATGAGAAATTATTTGTTTTATTGGGAGTTTTTTTTTTAGATAATTAAATAAATTATTAAATTATAGCGTTTTCTATAGGTATTATGTAATTATTTTTAACGACAATTTTGAAAGAAATGAAAACAACAACATGAAATCGGAATTATTTGGTATTTCCGTTGCAACCATTATGTTTTCCCCACGGAAGTCAAAATTTTGCCAGAGAAATAGAAATTTTTGTTAAAATGACGGTGTTTATTATGTTGTAATGTGATCGATTTTGTATGAAAATGTGATTGCATTTTACAGTGTTGATTAACTTTGAATTATAATATTTAAATTTATATTTTACAAATTTGTAACTTGAATTTCTTCTTAAATAAAATTATACATTATTCAAAAATTGTTTTATTGAATTTACTGAGAAATTTGTTGTACTCGTATTATGGGCCTACGTATAATTTTGGTCCTTAAAAGTTGGTTTTACATCATCCAAAAATTTACAGTGTTTCACTTGAACTTTAATTTAATGTATTTTATAATGACAGTGAAACCTTTGTACCGAGACCAGCGTTGGGGCCGACTGAAAATCGGTAGTGGTCTTCAAATAGTTTTATTTAAAAAAAAAAATATTATTTTTATGTTATGAAAATTTTAATTTTCTGGTTAAACAATTTTTAACTAGAATTCCTATTACTCAAACCGCACTCAAATGATGGCTCACAAAATTAGTATCGTGTGTAAGTACAGTATAACTTGTATTGAACTCCATTGAAAACGGGATTTTAAATGTGTGGTAACGCTTTTGCAGTAGAACTTGAGAAGTGGTCGGCTCGCAAATGCATTAACGTGAAAAAATCAGAGGGACACTTTTTGTTTTTGAAGTGGTCTTGAAATGAGAGTGGTCTTCATTGAGAGGTGGTCTTGCGTAGAAGTTTGACGGTATTCTTAACTGACTTAAATTTGGTCCCTACTAAAAGGTTTGTCACAATTGAAGATTTTTTTTAGTTACAATTATTTATTTCATCTAATTACATCAATACATTTTTTAAAAATCAAAATGATATTTAAAAAAAAAATGTAATTGGGAGTTGTAATTTAGTTTTTTTGCTGTTTCTTTGGTTATTCATTATCATTAAGAAATTCTTTTTTTTTTTTTAAAAAAAACCGATGACCATTTGACCTTATTATTTCAAACTTTTTCCCATCAAAAGATGCAACAGGTGCGAATCTGATGTTCTTAACTGATTAGAAATGTAATTAACCCACAAAACAATTGGATGAAGAAAAGTTTTCAATGAGAGAAAAATATATACAGTATATCAAACTTACTAATTGCCATTTCTATACTTGGGAAGAAAAAAAGCCTATTAAAATAAAGCAATTAGTCTGGGAGAAAATACATCTTAATGACCAGTTTAATGCATCGCTTTCAGATGTTGCAATCTACTAACATATAATCATTAGCAATGATATCACAAATAAAAAAAAAAGGACAGGGGATTTATTTTTAAAGAATCAAATTAATTAAACTTTTCACATTAAAATAATTCCCAGCGAATGAAAATTTGTCCAGTATTAAAATTAATAAATTTTATTTATGATTAAATCCTACTTAAAAAAATAGAAAGTTATTTTTTAAAAAAAATTAAAATATTGATAAATGCATGTAATATTATTTAAAATGTTCTAAATTGATGCAAGTGCAATGCCATTTCGAGCCTTCGACGTCATAAAATCAGTTTAGAGAAATTCTTCAAACATAGAAATTCTATCTACAACGAATGTTTTAATACCCTGCTGTACAATGAAATTCAATGGGCAACAATTTTCTTAAATGAGCGAGCTTTCCCAGGGACTCGTCATACTGTATATCAATGGAAATTTACCCCTAGTTAATAAATAAAGTTGTCGATATAAGGTTTATGATAATCTTATATAAATAATGACGAAAACAATTTTTAAAAATGTACCACAAATTTATTACTAAAAAAAAAAAACAACTCGCAAAAGGCATTATTTTAAAAACCATAATATCAAAAATGATGCAGTTTTTTTTTTTTTTGTTTTTATAAAAAAAAAAAGTTAGCAAAAATAAGGTCCAAATTTGAATTGTAAATCGTTGTTTTCTAGTACATTCTTTCGAGTTGGTTGTATTCCACAGGATAATGTTTCCTTATGTGATGCAGCACTCTCCCTGCGTTGGTGATCTCGTGTTTGCTGCATTGGGTGCATTGACCAGTATTCACTATCTCGGGAAGTAAACCTACATTAAATGCAGCACACCAAAAAAATTAGAAAGCACAAGTAGGAGAAATTTTTACAAAAAAAAAAATAAATTCGCTCTTGCGTTATGCTTATGGAATTATTATGACTTTATCCCAATTCTATGATAAAAAATTTATCATAAAAATTGAATATCTAATTTTTTAATAAAATTTTTTTACTTATGTCATTACAGCTTTATGAATAATTAATTAATTTTGCTTAAAATATTTTATAATACACATGAAAATTCAAGTTTTGATGGCATAAGAAGTGGAGTTAAGCATAAGAACGAGAAAATTGTGTAACGCTTTATAATATGTGAAAAGAATGAGTAATAATTTCCAGGCAAAAGAAAAGTGTAGCAATTACTGTTGATGAAATAAATGAGTAGGTTTAAAAAATTTTATTTTAAGAAACCAACATTATTTAACTTACCGAACAAAAAAAAATGAATAATATTTATTGAGAAAAATAATATTAAATTTATTGAAAATTAAAATGACAAATTTTTGTTTTGATTGAAAAAGCCAAACGGAAATACAGTAAAAATGAGATAAAAGCAAGTGCAAAACCAATTATAATTTTTTTTAAAACTTGGCGAAAAAAACTCCCCTATGCTCTTTATTTTAGCTTAAATGTTTAGGTAGTCGACCCCTAAAAATACCCTTATCCCAGTGCTTTCTGAAGCTGGAAAACTCGATCGTTTTAAACCCGCCGTCTTTTAACATCAAGGTAAGTTTTAAAAAAAAAATTTTAATTTAATATTTAAGTTAATAATTAACGAATTGGATTCTCATTCGAACACTTACTTCTTATTCTGTATCCAATTCCATCGCACGCTCCTCTCGCTAACAAACACGAGAGATGAAAGCGAACGAAACTCGGATTCCTGAGAGCGGCGTCGATGTTAGGGATGTTAATCTGTCGTCTCACTACATGTACTGGGAGATTTCTCCCACTGACCACAGTGACCATTAAAACGCACACGCTGAGAAACAACATCGTCGTTGTTTGGTTTTCGACGGGCATTTTCACTCTTTAAAATCTTATTATTTTTTTTTTCTTTCTCCTTTTCTTCTCTCCAAAAAACATAAACAAACAAAAGCAAACCAAAAAATTTTTTTTTTTTACTTTTAAGACATATCAATCCTTCAAAGGTTTATTGAAATGTGGATGACCACTTCGAGTTTTTTTTTTCTTTCTATTTTTTTCTTTTTCCTTTTTTTTTTTTCTTCCTTCTTTCTTTCTTTTTTCGACAAACCAGTTTGTTGAAAATTTAACGACGGTGACGTCACGACCCACCTGTTGAAGCAGACACCGCTCAGAAGTAGAAGTAGAAAAAGAAGAAGAGATGACACCAATTTCGACCACCTGTGGCACACTTCCTCCGCCACACCATCTCACCCACTAGAACACCCCTTTCTTTTTAAACCAAAACCAATTTTATTCAAATTTAAAAATAACATTTTTTTTGTTTCTTTAAAAAAAAAAAAAAAAAAAAAAGAAGAAGAAGAAGAAGACAAGTTGTATTCGTTAAGACTTTAAGGCAAAATGGGTGTGATCCACCAATCTTTCTCTTCACCCATCTACCCAATTATCTTGAACTTAAACCTATCCACGTTTTCAAGGCTCGAATAATAATTATGCCAAAACTTATTCGCCAGACAAATAGTCACTCGCCATTCGAACCAGAAATATATAAAAAAAAGCAGTTTTTTTTTTTATAGTAAAAAATAAATAATAATACCGTAATAATAAATTTATACGAGTTTCCCATCACATCAGAGGTTGTCGGTATTTCCACTTAATTTATTAAATACGTGACTTAAAATTAAAATTAACGCAATTAAGCAATTAATAAATAATAATGCTTTGGAAGCTTTGCTTCATCAAATCATTAATTTTTGAGCTGTCGTCAACGGCGATCGTACAACGCAGAACGTAACGCGTAACTATAGGTATGCTTTTCATTTCTTTAAATATTATTATAATTTACAATTTAATTGAAAAAACATGCTTGAACAAAATAATTAACAATAAAAGCCAAGTGTAGTACACAATAGAAGTAAGGGGGGGAGGGGGGGGGCAGGTGTCGTTTCCTGGTTAGCTTCTTTTGCCTGGTTTTCTTATGCTTATCGCGTCTTTAGAATAATTATATGCTAATATAATAAATGCATTATAGCCTACATAAAAAAATTGGGTTTTGACGTCAATACAGTTTTAGGAATAATTAATTTCCTTCTATAATTATTGTTTGTATTAAACATAAAATTTAATAAAAACTCTGTCGACTTAAGAAGTGCACTTAAGCATAAGATACGAGGCAGCAAGTCTATCCAGAAATGCTCTACAATTATAACTGAGATGAATATCATAATCCAGAAATATTAGTCCAGAAAATAGCTACCGGTAGGACTGTGCGATCTCGGTACGTGAGATTATTATCTCTGATTTACATGTAAGAAGCAAAAATGGACTACTTTGACGCCTCGTAGGCTTAGCACATCAGATTCGGTGTTATGTCATTTCATAATACTTGTACACTTGAAAAGCGGGTCTAGTCTGATGGGTTTCCTATTGAATTAAACCCGTTTTTCGAGTGTAAGGTGAAGGGACCTCGCACATGTTTAGTGAAATCTAATACAGTATATTGTACCTATTAGTATTGTAAGTAGGAATGACCTTCGAACTAGCAAAGTAGCAATTACGTCCATCGGAAATTGTAAATTACAATTTCCTTGAAAATTAATTACTGTACTATTTTTCTACATGGCTGCAATTAGACGGGAAAGTTGTTCACCGCACAAAAGCGCCTTATGAAGTTATGACAGGGGGCGAGTGTGAAAATATAACGTTAAAATAAGCAATAAATGTCAAAAAATATATAATTATTCTCGATAGCACGGCGTTTAATATTATTTTATTGTAGTGGCCAGTAGTGGAGTCGAGAGTAAGACATTTTGTCCAAATCTAATTTCTGATAACTATTTCTACTGTTGCGTAATCAAATCTTTAGTGTATCTGTATTTTCAATTAACTCTGGCTAGCACATTAATAGGGGTGACTAAGAGCGGAAAATGTGGCAAAAATTGCACCTTGCACAATGACATTTAATAACATTCTAAGAGCACCACCGAATGGAATGTAACTCAATAAGTGATACTGTGATACACATTCTATTTGTTAGTTTTCCACAAGGCTCCGAAGACTTTGAAGGTAGTTCTCCTCCATTATTATTTTCCTTGCATCTGCACTGAAATGAGTAAAATTTGAATGCAAAAATGTCTTGTTTTTGCACCAAATATGCTTATAAGAGGGTAATAATAGCGGCGAAAAAGTAAAATTAAATATCTTGAAATATATTAAGAAGAATAGAATATCTTGGTTTTTGCTGAAAGCTATTCAATTTAGAATATTACCACGAAAATAATTGAATTACTTTTAACAACTGTTAGTATTTAGAAATAATTTTGAACATCATTAAAGCGCGATTTGGGTTTAATAAACTCCGTTAAACCCCAAACATTTTTTTTCATAATGATGAACTATCAATAGCTGCGTATCATTAAGAGCACGATTGGGTGAAATTTAAACCTGTAAATTTAGTGGTCACCAGAGATTTCGTAATGTTAGATCAAGCGACATACTTTTAAACCAAACAGATTAAAATTCTTTAAACAATATTTTTGGTAACAGCTCTCTTTATTGTAGTGTTAAAAAAAAAATTAAACAAACCATATGAAAACGTGTGAAAGCTAAGCTTTCAAAACCAATTTAAAACCGTCAAAATCAATTGAAAATTATTGTTAATATCAACTTACAGTCTTTTATCGCGTACAACGTTCAAGAAGATCTCACTTAGATGAGTTGTTGTTTTAAACGCCTTGTTTTTAGTAAATATCGTAAATACTGTACTGTAGTCGGTCAAATCTGATCAAAAGTGTCATATTTCCAGCAGCTGCACATTAAACCCATAATATTATTCGATCGCGAGACAAGCTTTTTTTTCTCTTTCATGTCTCTTTCACCGTTAATTTTCATGTCTTATAACAATTTTGCCAGTGAAACCTCAAGTTTGAAAATGGCGGTGATCCAGCGACTGCTCACCTTGGATTACGTCACTATGTCTGTGGTCATCTGCGCCACAGTGTCCATCGGCTTCTACCAAGTCTTTTCAAACTTTCGCGCTAAAGTGACGAAGGATTTTCTGGTTCAAAGTCGAGAGCTCAGCCCCTGGACGCTCATTCTGTCTACTCTGGCCACTCACTTTTCGGCTATAGGCATAATGGGAGTTCCTCAAGAGATCTACAGCTCCGGACTCAACTTCTCCCTCTTCATCTTTGGCAATCTCACCCTCATTCCTTTCGCCGTCTTCTTGTACATCCCGGTGCTCTACAATCTCAACAGAAACACCATCTTCGAAGTAACTCATTTTTTTAATTTTTTTAAATTAAAGAAAATAATCAACGCGATTTTTGACTTTTGAAAAGTATTTAGAGCTCAGGTTTAGTTTTGCTGTTCGAATAACTACTTCAATCTTGTTAACCTTACAAATGGTAAGTGCCGTATTATAAGAGATAAATTAAGATTAAGTTTTTACATAATTAGGCCTACATGTATATCTAATTATTTAAAGTAAACAAGATTAAAAGTACAATTTATTTCAAGGTGTTACTATCATCCATTGTTTTATATGCTCCAGCTTTGACCATTAATCAAGGTAATTTTATCTTAATTATTATTAAGGTCAAAATTCACTAAATTATTTTAATTATTTAATAAATGTAGTGACTGGATTAAATATGTGGATTTCGGTGTTCGTGGTGGGATCTGTGTGCATCGTTTATACCGCATTCGTAAACAGCTGCTTAAGATTTTTGCATTTGAGTTATTAATAATTGATAAAGAAAACGTTAAGGGAGGTTTTAAAGCGGTGGTGTGGGCGGATGTGGCTCAACTCATGGTGATATTTGCGGTCCTCCTCCTCATCTGCATCAAAGGAGTCATCGACGTGGGTGGGCTGAGCGTTATTTGGCAAAGACTGGCCGAAGGACAACGCACGCAAATATTTATGTACGTTTTTTTTTATTATTATTATTTTGGCTAGAAAAATGATTTGCAGAAATTATTATCTTTCGAAATTATATCTTATGATATTCTAATTTAGAAATATTTGTCAGCAAATAATATTATTTTGGTACATGACTTTTTATGTTTAAGAATTGCTTTAAAACTAATGCTTGACCCTTGCAATTGCTTTTTTTATAGTTCATTGTTTGTTGACAATTGCTTTAAAATTGATTTTTTTACCATTATCTTGAAATTAATTGCTGACAATTGCTTAAAATAATATTGATCATTACTTTCTTAAAAATCAATTTTTGACAATTGCTCTAAAAATAATTGTTAACTACTACTTTCAAATTAAGTGTTGAAAATTGCATACAAGATCTATTGTTGACTCTTGATTACAAATTATTGATGGTTAAAACTATTATTCGGAGTATTATTTAAAGATATAATACAAAATTTGACGCCTATAAATAAATTATCGGCAAATGCCTAAAAATGGATTGCTGACTATAATAATTGCTTAAATACGTTGGCAAATTCATAAAGAAAGATTTTTTGCAATTGCTTAAAAATTGATATTTTTAAATATATCCGAAAAAGTGTCGTACAGTTATCAATATTACTTTAAAAACTGCAAAATATTTCAATTAAAAAATTGTTTTAAATAGTTGGGGCAGCAGTCCCTACTCGCAATACTCGGTGTGGACCATGCTGTTTGGGAACACCTTTCATCGCTTCACATCCACTGTAATCAACCAATCGCAAATGCAGCGCTACCTCTCTTATAAATCTCTAAACCAGGCTCTTAGGTAAAATACTCCCTTTTAAATCTTAAAATGATCAAGGTTGTGTTTACCGGTACAATGATTTCCAGAGCTTGCGTCATCGTCTCCGTTATCATTTTTGTTACGGACTTCACTTACGTTTTAATCGGATCGCTTGCCTATGCCAAAAACCACGAATGTGATCCTCTAATATCCGGACAGATCACCAAGAGAGACCAAATTTTGCCCTTGTTTGCTCTACAAACACTCTCTTTCGCCCAAGGAATGTCTGGAGTTTTCACCGCTGCTATTTTATGCGCCACTTTAAGGTTTCCCTTCATTACGTTCATTTTAATTTAAAAAAATATAACGTTTTTTTTTGCTTTTATAGTACGTTATCTTCGCTGCTAAATTCTTTGGCCACTCTGACTCTGTCGGACTACATCAAACCGCAACTGCCAAACTTAACCGAAAAAACCACTTTGAGATTATCAAAATGTTTAGGTGCCATTTTTTTTGAGATTTTTTTTAACTAGAATTATTCTACTGCAGTACTAAAAAATTTAATCAAGTATTTATAACCCGTTCGTTAACAATAATTAATATTATTGAATTTTATTAGTATTAACTTTTGGATGCATTGCCATGATTCTGGTGGAAGTAATGAAGAATTTTGGAGGAGTGATTAAAGTACGAAAAGAATTATTGCAACTTGACAAATTTTTATTAAAATTTAAAGTGTTAAAAAAACACGTTTAATAAAACTAATTATTATTTAGACCAGTTTTGCTATAATTGGAATGTCATCGGGACCCATCCTATGCGTATTCACTACGGGTATGCTCGTGCCCTGGGTTAATTCAAAGGTAGTCTGCATACTACTTGATCATTAATTAATTCCTTGCAATTCTAAGAAATTTGTCTAGGGGGCACTGATTGGTCTTTTAGGTTCTATGTTGATGCCATGGTGGGTGTGCGTAGGGAACATATGGACGTCTCCGGCCATCCCTCACGCGCCCTACCCCATTCACGGATGCTCAAACCTCACCCTCCAATATCAAAATATGACGAGTGTAGTAACGATAGTAGAGAAAACAATGTAATAACGTTTACTTCATTTAAACGCGTAAAAAATATATATTTGATTTTAAATGGCTTATATTTAGACTTGAAGAAATATACACTCTTCACCCTATATGGTTCCCCTTTTGGAGCCTGACCACTGGATTGGTCATCTCGGTAGTAGCAAGCAGTATAATAGGTGGGTGAATTTGTAGCAAATTAATTCAAAAGTAATAAATTTACGTAAAAATTTAAAAGGTTTTCAAGATCCGAAAAGCGTGCAGCCAAATCTGTTGTTTCCCTTTGTGAAACGTTATTTTTATGGTGAACAGGAAAAGAGTGGGGTAGAACTGAAAGAAGTGCGGAAACAAACAACCAATTTGATCGCCTAATCGAAACAATCAAAATATTGGGTGTTTGTTTTTTTTATACAAAAAATATTAAAATTGTTTTCAAAATAATTTTAAGTTTTTGGTAATTATTATTTCTAAAAAATTTCGTTTTACATAATTATTATTGTTTACTCAGTTTATTATGAAAATACCTCCAGACCTATAAAGATTTTAATGTTGCACCATCTGTATTAGAGTCTCTATTATATTTTAAATCAGCAATTTCCACATGTGTTGATTCCAAAACTTATTTCAATAGTGCAATAATGTTGCAAACATTTGGTAGATGCGCACCACTCGCCTACATTTATACTGTTTAATAAACATAATTTTATGCAAGTTTGCAATATTCGATCAACAACGAGATCAAAAAATAATCTAAAAAAAATAAATTGCAACTTGATGCTCTAACGTTGATCTTGTATGACGTCACGCGGATTTAATATGGTTTTCCCCGTTCATTGAAACAGCTGATTACGACATTTTTTTATGAGCGACAAAAGTTCAAAGTTCTGTCGCTTTCAGATATCTCGTTTTGTTTACTTTTTGATGACTGGGGATTGGTTGTGGTCAGCTCACGTGACGTGTGTTTTTCCCGGAAAAATTAATGCAAAAACACGTTCATTAAAAAAAATAGCAATTCCGGGAAGAGTAAAACGAGTCAAACTAGCAAACAATGCGAGCGACGGGCTATATAAAGGCGAGGGTCGAACGTCGGTGGACAAACATCATCGCCGATACATTTTGCATCTCCAGTCAGCTCATTTGCATCTCAATCTACAATCTCTACTCAAGATGAAGGCAATGTTAATGACCCTTTGCGTACTTCTCGTCGCTCAACTCGCGCTTTCGTCGCCTCTGTCGTCGTCAGGTAAATTCGTTTCCAATGTCAATTTAAAATAGTTTTATTAATAAAATTTAAATATTGTCTATTGCAGACAATGACGTCGCTCTAAGCCGCGGCGAAAGGTGAATTAATAACTATAGTATATTTGTTGCGTTTATATTAAATTTAATCAATTTTGTTATTTTTAGAGCCATTTGCATCGGTCGAGGAAACTCTTGTAGTGCCAATCCTAGAGGTTGCTGCCCATTAACCGGCTGCATTTGCACTATTTCCGGTTTCAACTGCAAGTGTCAGATGCTAGTTCAGACGCCCAGACCGTGGAGAGGATAAGCAACGATCGATTTTTATTACTTTTCATCAAACTTTTATACTTCTTAATTAATTTTGTATTAATAAATTTAATTTCAATGCGCTCAAAAGTGACAAAAAGAATTAAAGGATGAATTATTTCAAAAAAATTTTAAGCAAATTCTGATTTCACATACACAGTAAAGAGTTTTATTTTTTTTTAAAAAAAATGTACAGCGAACCACAGATGTTTTAAAAGAAACGCCTTGTAGTTGGCAACGCTTATACAGAAATTATTTAGGTTTGATTTCAATTTTATAGTAAAGTTTATCATTATCAAGATAACCCATTGTTTCCAATTCATTGTGCGTCGCAACGTCGCACAAATAATGCTGTTCATCACTCAATTCTTTGTCCAAACTTTTAACTATGACTTTGGTCTGATCAGTTTTGTGAAATATTGTGATAATCGTAGTATGTTCAAATTCTTTCGGCAAAAATGAGTCAAATTCACCTTGCACAAAATATACTACTACAGATAAACCTTTACCTTCGAAATCGGCATAGCCATTTATATAAAGTTTAGCTTGAACCCTGTAACCTTCGGGATTGGTATAAAAATAAGGACTTATTTCGTAAAAAATCAAATTTTCCATGGCTTGACGTTTCTTATTCTGAAAGTGATTGATTTGATCGGTCAGAATTCCGTTAGTAGAGAAGCAATTTTTTGCACAAGACTTTGGTTGCAAATAAATTTGAACTTCAATGGAATCGTCAAGAGCGTACGGCGCATTTAAAAGATTTTTTTTTGCATCAATATACTTTTCACAATAAAAATGCTCGCATTTCAAATTTGTGTTGAATAATATTATATCCGATCTCACTTTATCTTCTTTATTTTTAGTCTGATCTTTCATCACGTAAATTATTTCAGATGCGAAATCGAATTCTAACGGTAGACCAGTTTTTTGATAATCTTCAAATTGGATAGCAAAATATGCATTTCCGTTTGGATATATTTTAAACACACTTTTTGCTCCGAATTCATATCCATCGACTGGGAAGATGTCACTAAATAGCTCTACATCCATTTTGCTAATTTGGTGAGCCAAGCCTGATATTTCCCAAGTGTGGAGCAAAGTGCCATAGCTATTCTTGTCGTACAATGAAAATTGGTTACTCGTTTCTTGTTTTTTCTGCTATAAAATAAATAATATTGTTAGATGTAAATTTAACAAGCACGCAAAGAATTTAACTTACGACTAATTAGATTTTATATACCTACGTACCATTAATAGTAAAATTACGATTGAAATTTAAATTTTGGTTAAAAAGTGCAAATTTTAATTTAAAACATGTAGGCTACCGGTAAATTAAAAATGTATAATTTAAAAAAAAATTGTTTTTAAGATTAAAAAATTAAATTTCCATAAAACACAATGTCATTTGTTTTAGATTAAAATTCATTTTCTTTATATTAAAATATCATTTTTTTTGAGGTCAAAATGGAATTTATTGAGATTAAAATGTGATTATTTTAAGGCCTTGATAATAATATTACAGTACATGTACTTAAGATTCTACTTATGAGATAATTAAGTTACCTGTTTAAAATCTTGTAAAGATTTTTCCAACTTTTGAAATTTGAAATCAATAGCGTCTAATTTTTCCTGAAGATTGTCCTTGTTTGTACTGATAATCTCCCTGATATCTTCTCTTTCCATTTTGCGTGTTTCATTTTGTGCGTTGATTAGCGGCGTCAAAACATCTAATTTTTCAGATACTGTGAGTAAAGCACTATCGCAAGATTTTATTTTAAATAGGCACTGTTGTTTCAATGAGGTCAACGATGATAAAATTTTTTCACAAGTGTCACACGTCTAGGTAAATGATAATATTATTAATTGCTAGAAATTTACTAAAGATAAAACAACTAATCTTACGTTGGAAGTTAACTCATTGTGTATTTTTATTTTATCTAAAAAAATTATCATTTATTAGAGATAAATAATTTTGGAAAAAATATCAGAGTTTACTTACTTTGTAAGTCTTTCATATTTAATTTATAATCTTTGTTTGCATTGATACTTAAACCCAACTTTTGGTCAACATTGTTTTGTTCCAATTTGCAGACCCTTTCCTCCATTTTTATCAGAACCGAGTCAATTGTATCTACTTTGTTATCCAATGCTTGCAGTTTAGAAAGTATCTACACATTATATTCAAACTTTTTAGTCTTTTACATGTAAAAAAAAATCACATTTACTGTATTTGTCATTAAGAAAAAAATACCGCATTTATTATTGACGAATTTTTAGATTCTACAGGAAGGCAGCTTTCTCTCGTAAAATTGCATTCTTTTAAATGAGCCTTTTAAAGTTAAAATATTTAAATAAAATTATAATTATTCAAAAAGGAATCTTAGTTATTAGTAAAACTTACCATAATATCTTTAATAGTGCCTGAATAATCGCAATCGTATTTTTTATTTAGACAAGCTGCTTTCATTTTGAAAAGTTTTTCGTCAAATTTACAAGTCTAGAAATGTAAACAACGTTAAAAATAGAACTAAAATACATGAAATACAAAAGAAATTCCATAAACAAGTTTAGCCAATTTTAAATTGTCTTACCAAAATTAATTTCCGTAGGCTTAAATGTTTTTGACATTTACAACATTTACTTTCCTTATTGCCGTTTGCCCAATTATCTTTACAATTATGGCACAAAATGTGTCCACAATTTGCCACATAATGTTGTAATTCGATTTTCTCACATTTCATACAGCGGAATTCGTCAACATTATCAATAAACTCTAAATCTTTGGAATAGGAAACTAGAAAATCTTGTACATCAACTAAGTCTAGCGGTAAATAATTATTAATAAAATTAAGTACAGTAAGTGTAATACTTTAATATAAAGCTTTTACCTTTTGTCGTCGTTACAGCACTCATTTTAGCCGTGTTAATGCATTCGTCTGAATCAGATCTAAATAAAAAACTGAAACTTAACAGTACTGCATTTTGAAAAATTAGTATGTGATAAGCTGATTATATAGATAATAAGATTAAATAGTATTATTTCATAACAACAGCAATAATAATCAGTTTAAGTCAGTTATGTTAACGGTGTTATTCTGACTCAACCTTGCGAAATACTTGATATGATAATAATTTTGCCCAAGTTTGAATTTAAGTAGCTCGCATATCTTATCCAATTGTAAGTAAATAATGTATATTTCAGGGTTTTTGCTTGAAAAACGTTTGACGCGAGCAAACCCAAGGGCGCGGGGTAGCTTAACTAAACTAAACAATAAATCAATACCACTAGTACTGTACTTTCAACCAATAAACTATGACTCGCCGTAAGAAAGGTGGCGCTCCCAAGTTTGTAGGTCGAACTGTCAAAAAGAGCGTACCTATTTTTTATTTTTTTAGTGCTAAATATGAGCTTTTCTAGTTAAAAACTGACATTACAGTGACGTATGCCGGCATGGAACTAATTCGATCAAGTTGTAATTAATGCAAATTGTAGTTATTGGCGAGCAATGCATTTTGCTGCTTTTAGATTGCTTATTTCGACTATACCTAATGAGACACATCAAAATTAGTAAATTAAAAGCACGTTATGCTCGAGGTCGAAAGAATAAAATGAACGTATGCTAGGCTAGGCTATTAATAATATCTCAGACATTAACGCTCTGGTATCTTAATGGAGTAGTATTTTTATTAGGTTGACAACTATTATTTTGATTACATGGAGCTAAATCTGTCCTAAATTGAATAGAGCCCGTGAACTGCGAAAAAGTTTGAGAAGAGAACGAGTTAAGCTCCGATAAACTTTACTTACACATCATAAAACAATTCAAAATTAAGACCATTGCTGTCTAATCATTTTCGGGCTTGTTGAAAATCACGAAATATTCAAGAAAAAAATATTAAAATTTAAATTCAATAAAATTTAATGTCCAATAACAATATAATAGCAAGTAAACAACTACCGGTAGTCGCAACTCAGTTTATATTTGGGATTATAAAATCGACACATGCTGGGGAGAGAAATGGAAAAAATGTTTGAAGATTATGCAATTATATTAAAAAAATAATAAAAAAGAGCAATAAAATATTTCACGAAAATTTTATAGCACGGTAGAACTGGTTTTGCCCAAACCGAGGTTGGATTTTTATATTGTTTCAAGTCCAATAATGACTATTATAATTATTATTATACTGCAAATGAATAATTACAAAAGAAGAGAAAGTGGCCGTTTTCAACTAACGCATTTTTTCGCCTCAACAAATAAAGAAGAAATTTATTTCATTGTGTCACCCCGCGTTTGCTTCACAGTTATAAGCAACGACACATCGTTTTTACCTTCAACCCGGAAATCAATACAGTAGTTATAAAAATGAGTGCTCTTGAAGTGTGGGATTACGTGTCTATGATAGTTGTAGTGGGTCTGACTTGCGCTGTGGGTCTTTACCAAGTGTTCAAAGCCAGGAAGACCATACAGGCCAACACTTTCTTAGTGGCCGATAAAGAACTCAATGTAATTTCTTTGGTCATGTCTATCGTGGCCACCATAGCCACCGCTGGAAACATCTCAGGAATTATAATGGAGCTTTATTCCTACGGAATGATAATCTCGCTCATGGGTTTAGGTCATCTCGTAGCCGCCTTTTTTGCCGCCACATTCTTTCTTCCAGTATTCTATCAGCTGGATAAACACACCATCTTCGAGGTAAAAGTACCGTAATTAATCTATGAAATTTAACTTATTTATTAATTTATGAACCAATTGACAGTATCTAGAAATGAGGTTTTGCAAAGAGATGAGAACCGGGATTTCCGTAGCACAAAGCCTAAAAATGGTAAACTTAAAAATGAAGTGGTTTTGTATATTCAAAAAGCGTTTTTAAATGCGTTAAATTTCAACTTTAGCTTAATTTTTTTTTATTTTTAATAAGTACTTTTTCAATAGTTATTTATATATCAAAACTACTGTATTAGCTTTTTATTAGTTCATTTTACATTTATTCGACCGCAGTGGTTCTAAATCAAGGTATTTGTTCATTTTAAAAACAGTGGACAGTTTTGGTCAATTATAATTTTTTGATGCAGTGACCAATGTGAATTTGTGGGTTTCCGTCATTCTAATCGGCGCCATGTGTATCCTGTACACGTCGCTTGGAGGTTTCAAGGCAGTAGTGTGGACGGACGTGGTCCAGCAGATTGTCGTCTACTCTATTTTGGCTATTCTGGCAATCAAAGGGTTGATGGACGTAGGTGGGCTTGGCGTGGTATGGGACAGTGTAGTGGTCAGCGGAAGAAACAACTTTTTAACGTAAATAAAATCACCTATTATAATTATAATTTATTAAGTTTATAAATAAAAATTATTTAGTTTGACACCAAACCCCTCTTCTCAATACTCACTGTGGACCTACGTGTTTGGAGGCTCATTCACTCTGCTTCCGGTGTACGCCACCAGCCAAACGCTCATGCAACGCTGCCTATCTGGGAAGAGCCTAAAAAAAGCTAAAATGTAAAAAAAGTGCACTTTTAAAACGTAATACAGTATACGGTACCGGAATTTTTTTTTTTTTTGTTAATTTATAGTTGTTTAATGTGCGGTGGGTTAGGAATGCTTCTCTGTCAGATGCTGATGTACTTGTGTGGAGGCGTTTTAATCGCTCGCTATTACAACTGCGACCCAAAGATGATGGAGCGCGTCAAGACCAGGGATCAGGTTCAAATAAAGACTATTATTAAACGATTTATAGTATTTTGTCAACCTGAAATAGAGTCAATAGAAAATCATTATTACGCTTCTAATTTAATTTGATTCCATTGTGTTATGAATTATCACACCAGATGGCCACCCTGTTCGCCACGGACACCTTGTCCTTTTGCAGTGGGCTGAGCGGAGTGTTTATCGCCGGTCTGATCTGCGCTACAATAAGGTTTATTATTCCTGAATTAAAATTATAATGAAAAAATTAAATATTGAGTTTGATTGTAGCGCTCTTTCTTCCTGTTTAAACTCGTTGGCCGTGGTCACCATGTCCGACTATGTCCGACCATTTTACCCAAATCTTTCGCAGAAAACCGCTCTCACTCTTTCCAAACTCATAAGTAAGGACAAAACAAAAGTCGAACTATCAAACGTTTTATTATTTAAACGAGTCATTTTAGCCGTCTTTCATGGATTACTCAGCATTGCGTTAGTAGCCATCATTCAGCAATTAGGCGGATTTTTAAGAGTAATTAAAAATTTGTTTTTAATTAAAAAAATAATTTAAGATTTATTCAAATATTTTTTTTTCTCAGATAATTTTTATTATAGTTGGGATCATTGGTGGACCAACGTTGGTTGTCTTCAGCGTGGGAATGTTTTTGCCATGGGTCACGACAAAAGTAAACAAAAATTGATTTGTGAAAGCAACAACGAACCATCTATTGCATAATAATTATTATAATTATAGAAGTTAACATTATAAAAAGGGTCACATTCCATTAAGGTTTAATGGTTATTTAATTTTCATAGTAATAACACACACGTTATCTTTTTATACATTATTTTGGTGGTCCGTTATTGTGATTAATTACGTCATTGGTTCCACGTAGCTGTATTATAGAAATGTGTACGTATAAATTTATTGTATTAAATAATTATATAGGCAGCCCTAGTTGGAGTTTTGGTATCCACGGTTCTACCTTTGTGGGTCACCATTGGTCATCTAACCACCTTATCCTCCCCTCCTCATCTACCGTTCAGTGTCAGCGCATGCGCCAACCACACTGACATCATTTACAAAGCTACGCAAACGTAAATATTGGCTAATTTTAGGCTAAAAATTCTCGGTATGTTAATTAATTTTGAGACAAAAATTTGGTAGTGGCTTCCTGCAACAACTTTACTCCATTTCTCCCATCTGGTTCCCGTTTTGGTGCTTAGTAGTGGGGCTTTCGGTGTCCTTAATCGCGGGGAAAATTATTGGTAAGAACCGCAACAAATTTTAAATGCAGTATTGGAATATAATCTTTTCAAGTTAAAGAGTTCAATTACAATGTACAGTACTTAGGATTTCAAGACGCTTCAAAATTGGACCAAGCTCTAATATTTCCGTTTGTTCGGAAGTTTGTTAAACCTTTTCAAGTCATTGATGAAACAGAATACAAATTATGCGAAAAAGAAACTCATTAAAAATTAAAAGTAAAATATGTACCGGTAATATAAAATACTGTAGCAGAGACTAATTTTAATCTCGTCGATTAATAATAACGTTTGGAAGTGACAAAAACACCCCTGTAATTTTGATAGATATATTTTATTTTGACAATAACTTTTTGATAAATCATACTTTTTCAACCCTTACTATAAATTAACAGTTTTCTACATGTATTTACGTTCTAATCGTATGTTATAACAAGACTAGTGCAAGTACCTCGCCTCGTAACAAAGTTGTGTAACATTATATTTAAGTTTTAGCTACATCTTTGAGGGCAAAACAATAAAATTAACATTCTCGTATTTCAGACACTAACGCTATCTTTTTATTAGGTTGACAACTCCTTGTTTACGTGGCGCTAGTCATCTCCCCCCACTAAAGTTTAGAAAATAACGACTTAAGCTCCGATAAACTTCACTTACACATCGTAAACATTTCAAAGTTAAGACCATTACCGTCTAATCAGCCTCACGAAAATCACGAAATATTCGATTAAGAAATACTACAATTTTAAAAATCAAATTCAATAAAATGTTGAATTGCCCCAATTAATACAAAATTAAAAACATTTAAGTTTACATTATAAATACATGTATATTGAGACCGCTCTATTATAATTATGAAAATTACTATATAATTATTATTTTTTAAAAAAAAGTAAATCAAATACGTGTACAGCATAAAACTTTGAAATAACAAATTTTTATACAAATAACAATAATTTCGAAATACAAAAATTGTCGTTACAATGTTTCAATTAAAAAAAAAAAAACTTGATTGGCAAATTTTTTAATTGAGTGTAGATTACTTGTACCCAATTACCATTAATTATTATTTAGCTAAACAAATTTGTTAGTCCAAGTTGCATAATGAACACTTAATAATTTAATCAGTTTGATCATTTTACTACTGAGTTGATAAATTTTTAATGCGTAAGTTACCTGATTAAAAAATCGTTTAATATTGATATTAACCCATAAATTAAAATTTACCGGTAAAGAGTATTAAATCGGTAATGCAAGTCAAGGTCAAAAAAAAATTTAGTATTTTTTTTTAGCAGGTTGTCTCTAGTTATTACAACGTATACGTCTAAAAAGCAATCATAATAATTATTATCGATAAGGTAATAGCAATCAAATAATTAATCGCGACACAGCTTATATACGTATTACAATCATATTATAAAATCGATGCATGCTGAGACATACAAAAGAAATTTGAAAGGAGAGTCAAAATTTTCTTGAATATTAAGCAATTTTTAAAAGGAATAATAATAATAATAATAAAAAAAAGTATGGTAATAAAATATTTCTCGAAAATTTTAAAATACTTAGAACTGGTTTTGCCCAAATCGAGGTTTTCTTTTTTTTTTCTTCGTTTCAAGTCCAGTAATAATTACACCGTAAATGAATTACAAATGAAGAGAAAGTGCTCGCCCTCAACTACATGGAATGCATTTTTTCACCTTAACAAATAAAATAAACACTCGTTTCACACTCGCGCATCATTTACTTCACAGTCATAAGCGTCGACACATCGCTTCTTCCCCCCCACCGAACATCAATATTTCTCAAAATGAGTGCTCTTCAAGTGTGGGATTACGTATCCATGATAGCTATAGTGGGTCTGACCTGCGCTGTGGGTCTTTACCAAGTGTTCAAAGCCAGGAAGGCCAAACAAGCCAATACTTTCTTAGTGGCTAATAAAGAACTCAACGTGTTCTCTTTGGCCATGTCCATCGTGGCCACTATAGCCACCGCCGGAAACATCTCAGGAATATTAATGGAATTCTATTCCTACGGAATTATAATCTCGCTTATGGGTCTAGGTCATCTAATAGCTTCCACTTTGGCCGCAACACTCTTCCTTCCGGTCTTCTACCAGCTGGATAAACACACCATCTTTGAAGTAAATTTAATGAATTTTTAAAGTTAAGTTTAATAATTAATTTAAGAACCAATTAATAGTACTTAGAAATGAGGTTTAATAGGAAGATGAGAACCGCAATTTCCATAGCACAAAGCGTAAAAATGGTAAGCATGCAGGGTGCCTTGTAGTTTTCAGGGCAACTATCGTAATTGTCCCTAGCTTATTTTTATTTTGTTTAATAAATATTTTCCTTTAAAATTATTAGCTTTTCCTGAGTTCATTTTACATTTACTCTACCGCCGTGGTTCTAAATCAAGGTATATGTTCATTTTTTTTAAACATTAAATAGTGCTAATTAAAATAATTTTTTCGTCGCAGTGACCAATCTGAGCGTGTGGGCTTCGGTCATCATAATCGGCGTGATATGTATTATTTACACGTCACTAGGGGGTTTCAAAGCTGTTGTATGGACGGACGTGGTCCAGCAGATTGTCGTCTACGCTATTTTAGCTATTCTGGTCATTAAAGGGTTGATGGACGTGGGTGGGCTGGGCGTGGTATGGGACAGTGTAGTGGTCAGCGGAAGGAACAACTTGCTAACGTAAGCTAAACTAAATTTTAATTGTTATGTGATATGTTTACAAATGAGAATTATTTTAGCTGGATACCCAGCCCTGCTTCTCAGTACTCAGTGTGGACCTTCGTGATCGGAAACACGTTTACCCTCCTTCCGGTGTACGCGGCTAGTCAACCGCTCATGCAACGCTGCCTATCTGGGAAAAATCTTAAAAAAGCCAAAATGTAAACAAAAAATGACCCCTTTTCTGACATTATACAGTACGAGTATATTAACTTGAGTTATGTTAATTTATAGTTGTTTGATGTGCGGAGGGTTAGGTATGCTTCTCTGTCAGATGCTCATGTACTTATGTGGAGGTCTTTTAATCGCTCGCTATTACAATTGCGACCCAAAGATGATGGGACAAGTAAAGACCAGAGATCAGGTTTAAAGAAAGACTATTTTTAAACGATTTATAGCATTGTCTTAAGCTTAAATATAGTCAGTAAATTATCAATATTTATTTAAATTGGATTACATTGTTTTCTGTTATGAAACCAGATGGCTACACTGTTTGCAACTGACACCCTGTCCTTTTGCAGTGGGCTGAGCGGAGTGTTTATTGCGGGTCTCCTCTGCGCCACAATAAGGTTCATTATTCTTTAGTTAGAATTGAAATGTAAAAATTAGTTATTAACTTTGATTATAGCGCTCTTTCTTCCTATTTAAACTCTTTGGCCGCGGTCACCATGTCCGACTATGTCCGACCATTCTTCCCAAATCTTTCGCAGAAAACCGCTCTCACTCTCTCCAAACTCATAAGTAAGGTCAAAACAAAAGTCGAATTATCAAACGTTTTATTATTTAAACAAATTATTTTAGCTGTCTTTCACGGATTACTCAGCATTGCGTTAGTAGCCATCATTCAGCAATTAGGCGGATTTTTAAGAGTAATTGATAATTTGTTTTTAATTAAAAAAATAATTTAAGATTTATTCAAATTTATTTTTCTCAGATAATTTTTATCATAATTGGGATCATAGGTGGACCAACGTTGGTTATCTTTAGCGTGGGAATGTTTTTGCCATGGGTCACGACAAAAGTAAACAAAAATACTATTGTATAATTATTTTTATGTAGATGTAGAAAGTCCAATAACGCATTTAATGTAGGCTACTGTAAATAATTCTTTTTTTTAATGTTATATGTTTACATTTTATTTTAATTGTAGGCGGCCCTAATAGGAGCATTGGTATCCATGGCACTACCTTTGTGGGTTACCATAGGTCACCTAACGACCTTATCCTCTCCTCCTCATTTACCTTTCAGCGTCAGCGCATGCGCCAACCACACTGATATTATTTACAACGCTACACAAACGTAAGAATTCATTTTTATGACTAAAAATGTGATATTCCCACATTACTATAAATAATTTAAAAAACATTTGGTAGTGGTTTTTTGCAACAACTTTACTCCATTTCCCCCACCTGGTTCGTGTTTTGGTGCTTAGTAGTGGGGTTTCCGGTTTCGTTGATTGCGGGGAAAATTTTCGGTAAGAGTCGCAGCAAATTTTAAGTAGCCTACGTATTCATATAAAATATTTTTGAATCAAAACAATTCATTTGCTTAGGATTTCAAGACCCTTCGAAAGTGGACCAAGCTCTAATATTTCCGTTTGTCCGAAAGTTTGTTAAACCTTCCCAAGCCATTGACGAAACAGAGTACAAATTATGCGAAAAAGTCACCCATTTTTGAAGTTTAAAAAGTCAGAATTGATTTAATTTAATTGATTTATTGACATTGTTATAAGTCTATCCATTGTTTGTTTTTTTGTTTTTTTTTTTTTTTAGGCTAGTTTTTTGGGGGCCGAGAACTTACTTTTGATGGCTATTTCCGGGTTCGCTTTTCGTTTTGGATGTAATATTTTATGAAATTTGCGGTTCTCCTTGGAGAGTTGTAAGTAGTCGCTTTTCTTTTGTTTTGGACGTAATATCTTATTATTTTATTATTTATTGCTCTTTAATCTAATCGGTTACCTCGCTAAGTTCAAATAATGATACCTGGAAATAGCAATTCGTTATTTCGATGCGATATAGTTTACCGTTAAATTACCTTGCAAACCGCACTTGTAACCATGGTTTTTTGCAAACTTACGCTATCACGCTTGGTTTGGACGATTTCCATCATTGTTTATTTCATTTTGTTTATAATACTTTGTTTTCGCGTTTAAAATATAGAATTATACATGATCTATGCGATTATATTCGATTATGGGTGGTTCCCATTATTGTGATTTTGCTTGCTGCTGTTCTGTGTTTTCTCTATCGAAATTTTCGTTTGTTTTCTCTGTTTTTATTGTTGTTAGTGTTTTTTGGATGAATGTACACTCGAACAAGTTAATCTTGTTCTTTCACTAATTTGGCTCGTAAGAGCTGTCTAGAAACCAATAAAAAAAAAAAAAAAAATTAAAGGTAATGCAACATCTGAAATCTTGTTGATTCAAATTAGCATAATTGTTTCCTCACAATATTGTTAAGCTTATTTAAAATTCACACTAATTCTGTTGCTCACAATATTTTTATAATTATTAAAAAAAAAAAAATCAATAAAAACGAATACAAAATTTATGTTTTTATATGTAGCCTACTGTATAATATCTAGTAGCATAATTTTTTTAATTACGCAATTTTATGCTAAAAATTCCGATTTAAAAAAATTAAAAAATAATTGAAATAAACATTGAACGAAAATAAAAGTAGCAACAAACGTTGGACAAAAAAAAAAAAAACCCGCGTGTAATTTTACATTCAATGAACTTTGTTTCGAACTTTAAACTTTTCCAATTTTTGACATTTTCAATTTCCACAATCGGTAAGATTGTGCTCGGTTAGAAGCGGATAAATAGAGATAACCTTCGAAAAAAAGCAAGCACACGACATCGCTCGCTTAAACCGACCAGACTGGTCAATAAAATTAGCAATTTTAAAGAAAACTTTCGTCAAATTTATTACGCATATTAAAACACACCTTTCGAAATGCTAATTTTACTTAAAATGCTTTACAAATAATTGCGGAGTTAGTATTCGGGTCGCCTACTGACGTAACTTGATAGGAGGGTGAGCACACTAACCTTCTGGAGAGAGCAATTTACCGCAAACCAGTTTTGAAATATCTTCTTCAAAAAGACAAGTTTTTTTTATTATTATTTATGTTTTGTGTTTCGCGACGAGTCGTATCGACTTGGTCATTCTCCACGTGTTTTCAGTTGAATGTGAATAAGGTACGGTGACTCATATTTGGCTTTAACTACGAAAGAAATCCGTTGGTTTCTTCATTCTTTTCGCCGTTTTTTAAGCCGAAACACCTCTCTAATCTTGACCGGAAGTGATTTTTAAACATGACTAAACTATTGGATGCGTACGACTACGCGTCTATGGGAGTTTTAGTGTTTCTGACGTGCACGGTGGGTTTCGTGCAGGTGTACCGGACGAGAAATAATAGCGAAAACAAAGTGTACTCGGTGGTCAGTAGGGATCTTAGCACATTCTCTCTCATAATGTCCATCGTGGCCATCCTGGCTACCGTCGGGACTATTTCCGGACACTCTATGGAGGTCTACTCCTACGGTTTGGTCTACGCCCTTCTCGCTTTGGGTCATCTCCTGGCCACTGTGATCAGCGCACAGCTCTTTCTACCGGTCTTCTATCAGCTGGATAAACACACCGTTTTCGAGGTACACTCCCGTTTCACTTTTGAAAACAATATTAAACCGGGTTATATAATTTTCGTGTCAGTATTTGGAATTAAGGTTTTGTAAACAAGTGAGGACTGGAATCTCCGTCATACAAACAATAAAAATGGTAAATATTAATTTTAAATAATAAATATGATAAACCTCGATTTTAATCAGCAAAATTTTAAATTCAGCGCTCGATTAACATCATTTTCCTATTTCAAAATAACAGTAATTTATTGATGTCAGATGGTATTTTCATAATTTAATTACTTTTCACATGTGTTTAAAATATTTTTTTGCTTAGTTAATTGCTAGTACCGTACTTTTAATTTTTTTTTTTTTAAATAATATTGAATTTTTTTCGAGTCAAAACAATGACAGTCACATGTATGTCATTGTTTTTGTTCTTTTTTTTCTTGTTTTACCGGTACCGGCATTACAATTATTTTCATTTGTTTTACACTTTTAAAAATCTTTTCAACATTTTATACTGTATTTGCTCTGCTTGTTTGTTTGTTTTTTTACCTTTAATTAGCATTTTTAAATTTTTTTTAAATTTTTTTCTATTCATTTTCGAATTACTCTAATTTTTTCTTAAACATTTTGCTAATTAACTTTTGAATTTTTGTAAATAATGTTTAGTAATTTAAATATTAATTGATTTATCCATTAATAATTTAATATGGGCCGAGATCGGATTTACCTACTTCTGTTACCATCTTTCAGTTAATTTGTAAATACAGTACATGTATTATATAATTTCTTAAAAATACCAAAACAATGTTGCTATTGTAACGCAATTTTTGTTGCAGTGTTTTATTTAATTCAATAATATTTATAATAAAAACTGACGAATAGTTTTTGATTATTCAGATTCTGATGTGTTCCTTTTACATCTACGCTACATCCTTATTAATCAATCAAGGTCAGTTCCATATCAAAACAATGGATAATTAAAATTTAATCTGAATTAAATATCTGGTGCATTAGTGACGGCTTTTAACGTGTGGGCCTGCGTTTGGCTCCTCGGTGGTTTTTGCATCGCCTACACGGCCTTAGGTGGTTTCAAAGCGGTAGTGTGGTCTAATGTAGCCCAGCAAATAATATTCGTAGCCATCCTCATTATCCTCATCGTCAAAGGCTTTATTGATATCGGTGGACCAGAAGTTGTTTGGAACAACTTAATAGCCAGCCAAAGAAACAATATTTTTAGGTAAACACACTTTAAAAGTTTGATTTCTTTCACAATATTCATATTTTTAATAGATGGACTTCCGGTCCCGACACTCAATATACTTTCTGGACATTCGCCATAGCAAGTCCAATTTACTTACTCACTCTATACTCCCTCAACCAGCCCCTGATGCAGAGGAGTCTGTCAAGTAAAAACGTCAAACAAGCTCAATTGTGAGTGGTCAACTCTTAAAATTGAAGATGCTGGTTAATAAATATAAGTTTCTTTCAGTTGTTTGATTTGTGGAGGGATTGGTTACGTTATCTTTCACTGCCTGGTGTCCACCAGTTGTGCAATTGTCGCTGCGCGATATTTTAATTGCGATCCTCAAGTGATGGGACACGTCAACACCAGAGATCAAGTCGGTATCAATTCATTAATAATTCATCGATTACAATCAAAAATTATAAAATATATTATTTCACTCTAAGTTTATTATTCAATTTTTAATACTTTTCAGATGATCATTTTATTTGCAGCTGAAACGCTGTCTTTTTGCCCGTCTCTGACTGGAGTGTTTATGGCGGCTCTCCTGGGTGCTACCATCAGGTTAGTCAATTCGGCAACGGATAATAATATTTAAAATCTTAACGAACAAATTCGCAGCGCTCTCTCGGCTAATTACAACTCATTGGCGGCGGTGACCATGGGTGACTACGTCCGACCATTCTACCCTCAACTCACGTCCGTCGTCTCCATCAGACTATCCAAAGTTTTAAGTACATTATTTTAACCAAAACCATCCAAAGTCCTCGTTAACCTAACTTTTTAGCGGTCATTCACGGATTACTGAGCATCGTCATGGTTTACGTCATTCAACATTTGGGAGGAGTTATGAGAGTGATTACCAGATTTGTTTTAGCCTAATAATTATAATGTATATTGACAGATGAGTTTGTTTTTAAAGATTCTGTTTATTGTCACTGGGATGACGGGTGGGCCAACTCTAGTCATTTTTACCGTCGGAATGCTCTTCCCTCGAGTCAACACTAAAGTGAATATGAATACGGCATTCTCCCGAAACTTAAGAATTCTCTGAACTGATTTATATAAATAACTCTAGGCCGCTCTTATCGGAACCTTTGCGTCGGTGGTGTTGCCGTGGTGGGTCATCCTTGGCAATTTAATTTCGTCGCACAGTCCACCCCATTTGCCGTTCATCGTCAGCGGATGTTCCAATCAAACCAACGTCATTTATGACGCGTCAGACACGTAAACACCTTTTTTATTTCCTAAATTATTTTTTTCCTTACAATCTTTTAATTAATCAAATTTCTAAACCGATCGATGACAAGAGGGCTATTGAAGCAGTTTTACGCTATGTCTCCAGTTTGGTTCGTGAGTTGGTGCTTAGCCATTGGACTTCCAGTCTCGTTAATTGCCGGGAAAATAATTGGTTACATTTTTATTTATTTTTTTATTTTTTTTAAAAAAAAAAACCGCAAATTAATTAAATTGAAAACTGATAATATTAATTTAGGGTTTCAAGAAGCGTCTAGCGTGGATCCCAATTTGCTATTTCCATTCATCCGTAAATTTAATAAGATCACTCCCGTTGAAACGAAACCTGAAACCAAGGTAAACGAAACTTGCTTAACGCACATGTAATACACGGCATAACAAATTTTTATAAATGTATATTGCAGAATCTCTATTTTTTTAAAATAAATTTTAAGTTTTTAAGTAGAAATTTTAATCTTAGGATACCCAGTACAGTGCGGATCACCGTCATTAATAATTGTACATTTCGAGTCTCGCTGGCTCGGCGCATTTTATTTCTCTACAGATTTTAAAGTCTAAGAGAACGTTCTATATAATATTTACCGGTAATTCGACCATAAAGACCAACGTGGCGATGCTATCAAAGGCTTTTGAAGCAATAATTTTCTTCATTGTGACACTTTTTATATCGACGAATGAGAATAAAATAACGAAACAAAATGCACATTTTATTATGACAACATTAGGTATACAATATAGCACAAAATTCTACCATAAACGGCGCCATAGCGTAATGCTGGAATTAAATTCTTATAGTTGTAATAATTATTAATATCTGAAATGTTACTCAGTCAGAAAGAAAAATAATCCCTCATAAATAAACATAAACATTTAGGGAATTACAGGCTCAATCAGAATTAGCGTTATTAAAAACAGCTGAGGATATAAAAATCCCTTTCCTCTAGAATTTTATCCGCCTGTATTTAATTAAAACAACTTCGGCTTAATAGTCGTTGGCGCAGTTGCTTTCTTGCACTCGGTCCTTTCGCTCCATCGAGAGAATGAGCTCTTTGACCAAATGGGACTATGTGTCAATGGGCGTGGTAGTAGCGGTCACCTGTCTCGTGGGCCTCTACCACGTCATCAGAGCCAAAAGCACCGAACGAGCCGACGATTTTCTAGTGGCTAATAAAGAGCTCAACATATTTTCATTAATTATGTCCATGGTGGCTACTATGGCGACTTCCGCCTCGCTCACCGGAAATGTGATGGAAGTGTACAACCACGGCATCATTTACATCCTCTTCTCAGTTACTGCTTTCATCTCTGTTCTCCTCGGAATTTGGCTCTTTCTTCCGGTCTTTTACCAACTCGACAAAAACACTATTTACGAGGTAGATGCACATGTACAGGATTTTCTTAATTAATTGGATGAAAATAGGCAATTTAATTAATTTTTAGTACTTGGAAATACGATTCTGCTTCAAACTAAGAATTGGAGTGTCCATTTTGCAGAGCTTAAATATGGTATTTTCTTATTGCTAGTATTAGTATAGTTTGTATATTTTTAATTATAATTATACAGTAATGTGCGAGATGTGTATATCTAACTTCTGCATGTTAAAAACAGAAATCTAACACAATAACATGACTAAAAATTTTAATTTTTTTAGTCTTGTTAGAATTTGTTTTTATGACAAAAGTTGGATAAACACATCCTGAATTATTCACAGAGTTGATTGTTTTAGCTTTTAATGAGTTCCAGTTTCATCTACGTCACCGGATTAGTTCTAAATCAAGGTTCTTTAAAACCATATATTATATAAAATTAAATTTGAAATTATGAGCATCATTCAAATAATTTCCAGCGACCGAATTAAACACGTGGACTTCGGTAGGTATCATCGGAGTGACGTGTATCGGGTACACATCCCTCGGCGGTTTCAAAGCCGTAGTGTGGGCGGACGTGGTGCAACAAATCATCGTATTCACCATCATCTTCCTCTTAATTTTTAAAGGCGGATATGACGTGGGAGGAGTGGACGTGATTTGGGAACGCTTGACGCACAGCAACAGAAGCGACGTCTTCATGTAAAAGCTTTGGTTTAATATGTTTCTTAATTCAATCTCAATGATGCAATTGTCGTTTAACCTAAAGATGGAAACCGGAAGCTCATCGACAGTATACCTTCTGGGCGTTTTTAATGGGAAGTTCCGTCAGCAGCGTGAGCTACGTTATACTCAATCAACCCATTATGCAGCGCTGCCAATCGAACAAATCGCTAAATAAAGCCAAAGTGTATTTAAACTTTATAATTACCTAAAATTTAATTCAACAAATAATTAATATTATTTTTTTTTCAAAATATAAAAGTTGTTTGTTGATTGGAGGATTTTTCTTTGTTGTGTGTCTGGCTCTCATTGCCGTTTGCGGATTGGTCGTCATTGCCACCTATTTCGAATGCGATCCACTGATGATGGGCCGGATTAAGGCTAGAGATCAGGTTGGTAAAATTTAATATTCTATTCCTTGTATAAACTACAATTATTTATACAAATAAAAATTAAGATTTGAGCATACGCCTGTACAATAAGTCAATTTTTTAACGTATTTATTTAAGTTGTTGACTTTGTTTGCTGTGGACACGTTGTCCTTTTGCGATGGATTGGTCGGAGTGTTCATCGCTGGTCTTTTATGTGCCACTATAAGGTAAAAAAAAAAGAAAACTCGCTGCCTTTATCATTTTAAGACTAGGTCGAGGGTAAAATTATATGACTTGTTAAAAGAGTTTGCTCAGCACCTGCGCCTTATAATACTTGGTTTAATATTGTGATGTCATTGCTAGCCAAAAAGGAAACTTAATGTAAACGTCTGACTACTTATCAATAATAAATTTTTTAAAAAAAGGAGTTTAAATTGTGCCACTACATTTTTATATTTATTATTATTATTTTTGTTTCAAAAAGGTAAACAATGACGTCAAATGACATCACAAAATTATTACTGTATTTAAAGGTTATTTTATTGAACATTAAAATTTTAAGTCAGTTTTATTAATTTTGTTTATAAACACAGCACTTTATCTTCGATTTTGAACTCGCTGGCCACTATGACAATGTCGGACTACATCCATCCGATCTTCCCTCAACTCTCTCCCAGAACCATTTTAGCTCTGTCTAAAGCGATAAGTAAAATCATTATCACTAAAAAAATTAGTTGGTCCATAAATTACATTAAAACAAATTTTTTTTTAAAGCTGTTTTACACGGTTTATTGAGCATGGCGTTAGTTGCTGTTATTCCTTATTTCGGAGGAATCATGAAAGTAAACTTCTTAACAAAATTGTTTACTGTTTTTCTTTAAACGTTATCTGTTTAAGTCCTTTTTTTTCAGATATTGTTTACCGTTAACAGTTTATTAGGAGGACCAACCCTGGTGATTTTTGTCATCGGAATGTCGTTTCCAAAAGTCAATACGCGAGTAATACGCAAGCAATAAAGAAAAGACGTAACGGTATAATTATAGGTTACATTACGCTTAACCTTTCAATTTTCAGGCGGCCATTATTGGAACCTTGGCCTCTATGGTTCTTCCTTGGTGGTTGATTTTCGGCAATCTGATATCACAGAAGAGACCTCCTCATCTTCCTTTTACGGTTCGAGGATGCTCCAACCAAACGGATGTTATTTATGACATCTCTCAAGTGTAAAACACGTAAATTTCTTACATTTTTATAAAAACCTATAAAAATGTGGAATGGCCCTTAGAGACGATTGGCAGTGGTTTTATACTATATCTCCAATTTGGTGTCCGGTTTGGGGTCTGGCGATTGGACTTCCGGTTTCTCTACTTGCGGGAAAATTGCTGGGTAACAATACAATTTTTATTATTTTGTTAATATTGGTTGCATTTGAAAATTAACAGGGTTTCAAGATTCGAGTAAAGTAGATCCAGTTCTATTGTTTCCGTTCGTACGGCGTTTTATTAAACTGGATGAATCGGGAGACGTCAAAATTTCAAGCGTAGAGGCAAACCATCATAAGATCACACCGTCCATAGCAATCATTTATACTAGTAGATTGTAATTATAATTTTAAGTTTGTCAGATGTAAATAAACCTTAAAAATCAGAAACTAAACACAACTTTCAAATTTTAATTTTAATGCGGTACAGTGGAAAAGCAAAAAAAAAAAAAGCGAATTTTCGAATGAGTTGTAATGTCATTTTTGACGTCACAATTAGTTAGAAAATTAACTAAAAATATTTTTTACTTTTCCCTAAATCTTAACAACTTTTCTTTGTTAGATGCCGATAATATTTAAATGCATGCCCTAACTAAAACCATAGTTACTATACTAAAACTTTTTGGATGTGTTTGTGTCAATGAGCTTAATAATAATGCGTCTTGTACAATTCGTCGGGACCACTTTTACGTATACGTTATGGGTAGTGGGTACTATCGTTTGTAGAATCGATTGCGTCACGTTGGATACATAGGTAATCAATGAAATAATAAATTGCGCATTAATCGCATTAAAAATTATATTTAGTTAAAAAAAATTGTAAATTAAATAGTAAATTTTATTGAAATAATTTTTTAAATTATAATTACTTTGATTAGAGCCAAGGCCGTGGGGTAGTCCACATTTTTTCAATATGATGCAAGCCTTCAAAATGACGCTCCTCTCCTTATTAATTTAGCGCCGAGCTTGAAAAACGCGAAATTTTTTTGAAAAAAATTAGAAATTTAGCCTCTTTTTTTTTTTTGTACAAAATAATAAGATTTTAAACAATATTTGGTTCAATTGTAGCGCCCCCAAACGGTGGCGCCTGATGACTATGACGTCATTGAATAGCTATTACGTAATAATTTATATGACTACGTCATGGCTAATTAAAAATACTTGTTATTTTTCATCTGCCATTTCTATCACGTGCTCTTGCCGAGTCGAGTTTTTCAATAATTTTCTCGCCAATTTTGGTAGAAATTCATCATTAATTTTGCTGCAATATTTTTGAATAAACGAAGTAAGTTTAATAGTACAATAAATTAGATAACTCCTTATTAATTTGCTAATATAAAGCCTTTCCATAAATTTGAGCTGAGATTTCTGCAGCGTGCAGGCCTAATTGTGTGCTTGTTTTATACAGGAAATTATCGTTATAACTTTCCTTAAAGCAAACAATAACTCATTAATTATGCCTTAGCCTGTTATATTTTATTCTTGCCGTTAATGTACGAAAAGATGGTAATAATCGTTCTATAATAATAATTTTTATTTCAGATGGATCAAATTAAACTCAAACACGTGGATGGGAAAGGGGTCAATGTCGACGAAAACCTGGCCAGGACTTTAGGCCACGTCAAAAACTTGCCCAAAAACCAGTGGAATTCCTTTTCTACAGGTAGATCTTTAATGATGCAAACCAGTGGAATTCTTTTTCTACAGGTGTATCAGTAATGATGCAAACCAGTGGAATTTCTTTTCTCCAGGTGTTTCAATAATGATGCAAACCAGTGGAATTTCTTTTCTCCAGGTGTATCAGTAATGATGCAAACCAGTGGAATTTCTTTTCTCCAGGTGTATCAATAATGATGCAAACCAGTGGAATTTCTTTTCTCCAGGTGTATCAGTAATGATGCAAACCAGTGGAATTTCTTTT
>JAQGAZ010000880.1:0-42228 GCA_034692225.1 Polydesmus complanatus
CAATAAAGTTAACCATGTGCTCTACTAAATCCTTATAAAATAGTAATTCATTAACGCCATCCATTATAAAATAATATGCTTGAACTCAGATGCCATTTTAAAAAAAATAAATAATACCTGAACTCTTAATTTTATAAAGAATTTTTTTTTTGTTGTATTTAGCACGTATTATATTATTGTTTAAATATTGCGCAACTTAATTTCCGCTCGCTTATTTTCAGTGGAATGGAAACAAAATTAGTTACAGTATCCTGGAATTTTTTTTAAAATTGTAGTTACGGTGTTGTTGATAATCAGAATAATTAGATAGCAAATTTATATTTTTTTGATTGTTATTTTAAAAAAAAGGAATTGTAAAAGTTATTGGTTGAATTTGTGATTACTTTTGACATAATTTTGTCTTTAGGAGTTAATGAATTATTGCCTCAAATTGACGTTTGGAGATCATAAATTTTAAGGAGGTTATTTTATTTTTTTTGGATCTTTAAGTTTAATATTAAAATTCGCATATCTTTAGGAAATTTTTATTTCCTGTTTGAAGGAAAAACGTAAATGTACATGTAGGGGGTTTTTCATTTCACGTGGAATTATTATAATATGCCGTGATCGAAATGAATAAAAGATGTTTTTAGGAACATTAAATTCGTCCGCATAATATTGTCCCAATCTTCTGCAAATCATATCTATAATTGATACTAATGATTGTGTACGTGTGTAATCATCTTTTAACTTTTGAGTCTTGGAATAAAATTAATCTCTTCCAAACTGAGTCACTGACACGATTAAAATTTAACTTCTACTTATAGACTTCTTTTTTTTTAAAAAAAAAAAAAAAAAATGACCCGAGCTGTAAATAAATTTGATCCAATTTAGAAATATAAATTAAACTGTCATAAATAAAATAACTGTAGGATTGAAATATTGAGAAGGAAGCACTTAACAAATTGCCTAATTAATTTGAAATGCTTTTAAAAGGTAAATTATAAACGCAGTATTATTGGTCTCAGGATCACACATTTACATTCCAAATTACGTTTAATCGATAAAAATTAAATGGCTCGTTTCAAATTTTCGATAATTATTTTAATTTTGACCTAAATAGAAAATGCGTTCGAAACAATACCGTAGTCTTTCTTCTTGTTTTTTTTTTTTTTTTTTAATTTTTTTTGCTTGTAATGCAATCTTATCAAAACGTCTCGGAGCTAAAAAATTGTTTAACAACGGGTTACATTTTAGTCATTTAGATGAATGCGATGATTTTGCGGGCATTTATGTAATAATTGTAAGAAAATACACGCCTATCACATCATCTTAATCTTATTTTTTTTTTTTCTATTTTTGAAACTGTATTAACTATAAAATTGAGCTTTAATCGCTGTCGGAGCTCTATCTTTGGCCTTATCAACCGCGATTGCCGCGCTTCATACACTCAAAGCACGAATATTCTCTCCTTTTCCCGGTAATCGACGTTTAAACAAAGTCTAATTAAAATCGCAGAAAGAGTAAATATACATGTACCAAAAAAAAAAAAAAATTCTATTTTCAGGAAAATGAGGGGAAAAGCGAGCTGATTTAATGCTTGATTTCAGAGTCGAAGCTGGTACAGATGAGTACCGCCAGCGTTTGTGCGCATGCGAACTACGCATCGCCATTTTATTATATTTGTTGAAGAGAGAGAGAGAAAATTGCAGCTGATGCGGTAGTTTGATATGCATTTTTTTTATTTTTTATTCGAGTGAAAGGTAAGTTGATGGGTCAATCAAGCGGAGATTAAAATAGCGTTTAGGACCAGGAGGATACGTTTTGTGATGAAGTCACTATTAAGGTCTGTGGGTGGTCTCCTCTTCGCTTCGTTTTTCGTTGTTATGTTATTTGGATAAGCGTCGTTTAAGTGAAAAGTTAAGGAGATTGGTTCTTGTTGTTGTTTGAGGAGATGGTTTGGAAAAAGCTTGGCAAGCAACCCCCGCGGAACCCCCCCTGTGGGAGACCGTGATTGAAAACTTAATAATCGTGCGCCGGGCACTACGTACACCCCCGTCGCATGCGTTCAGAGCATGCGTACTCACTTTTCATCACATGCGCGCGCAATTATTTAAATAGCTGCAGCAGGCCATCAGCTGTTTGTAATTATTATTTGAAGAAAGAAAAACAAAAAGAAATTGTTTTTCGTACCGGTGCTGATATATATAAAAAAAAAAGAGTTTTTTAATCATTTTCTTTTTTTTTATCTCTTTCTATCTACTGTATTAGGTCGTAGATTACATTTCTAAAAGCGCACACAAGATGTTAATCTCTCTTTCCAATTCGGAAATGTGGGAATGATGAAAAGTTTGGCGGCAAACACACGTACAAGTGTACGTGCGAGTCGTAATTTGAAAACTCGTAATTATAAACGCGAAAATGTTGTTTACCGAATGATAAATTGAGCAGATTTGGTGGCGTAATAAAGTTTTTGGGGCCGCGCGACATTATCGCTACGTCAGCTGATAACTTTTAATTGATATTCGACAAATAAGATCTACTGCGGCGTTGATGATGATGGTGGTGGTTAGCCGGAGGAACTAGGATTTTTTTTTTGTAATTATTTTTTTTACTGCTATTTTTGTTAATTATAGAATTGTTTTTATAAAGAGGAGTTTATCGATCAAGCCGCTACTGCGTTGCACGCGTAATTGTTAAAGCGTGAAAACATCGAATCAAACTATGTACAAGTTTTACTAGGGATTTTATTGCACTATGTGCGGTATCAAGATGCGGCGGAGGCTTTTAATTAGAATTACGCATATTATTTATTTTTTTTAATTTATACACTATACGCGAGCGTTGTTTTAGGGTTATTTATGAGGTTTTTTTCTTATATTTTTTATCATTTGATTTTTGTATTACATGTACTTGAAAAAATTTGCATTGAAAGAATAGATTTTTTGTTATTTTAATTTACTACAACTTTGAGATTTTTTAACGGTTTATTAGTCTTAATATAATTTCGCATGAAATGAACACTGCGTTGAAAATGGAAATTATGCAAATGAAAGGTTAAGATCGGGCATAAACCTATTTCTATAATTAAACAATTGATTTTTTATTATTTAAGACTAATGGCTTGGTTGGTTTCAGTTGGGAGGAGCGCGTTAGTTACTTTGATTTTTTTTCTTTTCTTAGGTTGTATTAATTAGTTTAAATTTTTTAAGAATAAATTAGTAGTGTTTACAATTTAGCATAAGATTTGAAAATTTGTAGTTTTATTAATGTGGACCAAAGTTTTGGGCGTGGGAAGGATTTCGCGCATCAAAATAATGTTAGTAAACCAATATTTATTGCGTTCATTTGAACTTTTTTTTTTAAATATTTTTTTTAAGAATATTAATATTTTAAAAATAAGAAGCGCGAAATGGCGGAACTGTTTTTTAGACGCAAATTGTACTTTTTTCAATAATAATATTATAAGAGTTCTAAGAACTTTTGTTAATAATTTAAAAAAAGGAAACATTTTACTCGGAACTCGAAACCACTACAGCAAATGTAAACATTTTTTGAGTGTTTTTTATTTTATTTGTTTATACGTTTATCTTGAAATAATTATATAAAATGGTATTCGTGAGGCCAAACAGTTTGAAAAGGATCATGTAAAGTACGAAATTTAGTAAATATTTTGAAGAAAAAGATTTGATGGATGGAAGTGGTATTTGACGTGCTCAACAAAAAATATCTGTGTATAAAATCAAAAAAAACTATGAGTTTTCCGTCTCTTTATTCTTTCATTTTATGTAATGGCGGTGGTGCATTTAGTTGGAATGGAAAATAACTGTTTGATCGCAAAAACTAATCAAACTAATCTTGACAGTAATTGATAAATGATTGATTAGCGTTTTAATATTTGATGTTTTTTAATTGTTTTATTTAGATCAGAAGACACGAAAGCTCTCTACTCTACCGGTCGCCATCTCAACAAAAAAAATACCTCTCCTTCCGAATAACAAAAAACAAGAAAATATATAAGGTAGGAACTATTTATTTAAGTTTTTTCATTATGACAATACAGAGTGTTGAAATTAAGTGCGTGGATATATTGTTACGGAAAGGACCCTATCTATAGAACGCGAGGAAGTACACGCGCGCACTCCATTGGAACACATTGCTTAGTCATACATTTATTTATTTATTTATTTTTCTATTCTTCTCTTTACATTTTCACTCGATTTTCTAATTTATTTATTTATTTTTTTCTTCTTCTATCATTGTCAGATAATAATTTTCCAAATGAATAAGCTTGAAATCGGTTTGAAACAAGAAAATAGTTGCGTTCGGGTATTGAAGAGAGAGAGATATATGAATGTATTTCACGCGTGGAAGTCAACTTGCGCATGTGTTGTGCGCATTGCCTACTTTCATTGTAAAATCCGCTTTTCTTATTTTTCTTTCTTTCTTCTTTTTCTACTACATTTTCTTTTTTTCTTTTCTGCTTGTTTATTGTTGATCATGTTTTCTCTTCATTTTTCACCTATCATCTTTACAGCTAGGCGAGTGTGTGTGTGTTTCTTTTGACCAGACCTCGTATAATATAGAAAAACCATCATCCATTTCTAATTTTCTTTTTTTTTTCTTCTTCTTTCTTTTTCTTATACCTGTGTATATTATATATTTTACATCGTTTCTACCTCCTTATCATTTTCCTCCCAAACTACATTTTTTTTTTTAAAGTTGTTGTATCCTATGGTTGTACACGTGGTTGGTAACCAAATGCCAGGTAAACCTCGTTTTGCACGGCGCATTGGTTCCAAAATAAATGCGTAGAAATCGAATCTAATAAGAGTTGTATTGAGTAAAGATGTAATTAAATTAAATATATATATTTTTTTCTTTTAAATAATCGATGGGAGAAATATATTTCTTTTGTAAAATTGAAACTTGGTTTTTTGAGAGGAACAAATGTTATTCCCAACCTGTGAATCTAATTTTAATATCTTCAAGACAAGTTGGTATATATATTTTTAATAATAGGGTTTAAGTTATTTAAAACAAATTTTTTTGATGCGAGAAATAGATTTTAAAAGGAATTTTGTTAGTAAAAATGCGATTGAATGTTTGATTTTCTTAAAGCGTTTTGAAGTAGCGTTTAAACCGAGGGGAAATAAATGCCTCTTCAGTTTTCAATTTCTACCGTAGGCGATGTACGAGAACGTGCATTGTTTTCTGAGTATTATGCTTCGCATGGACTCAGCGGTTGAACGTATAATTGGGATACGATTTTTTGATTTGGGGATAATGACAAATGACTTCCTCCATTACCTTTACTCCGCAGATTTTTTGGATGGAGAATGAGCAAAAAGATTTTTTGAAGTCTGCTTGTAGACGAGGTAAAGTAGACGCGCGGTTTCGGAGTTATTGCTCGTATTTTCCGGTCATCAAGTTTTGTTGGTTCATGTTGGTCAAGGGATTCGGCGATGAGTGGAAACAGCGGTTGGTCTCCATCCAAAATGCACCGTGGAGACTGATGAAAATTGCAAAGAGAAAAAGAAAAACTGCGTTTGTAATGAGAAATACTGGGGTTATTATTTTTTTTTTTCGTTTATCGTTATTAACTTAGAGTTTGGTAATAGACGTGGTTAACTCTCGCGCTATCATTATTTAAATTAACCACTTACCGAAAGCTAAGTAATGATGAGGAGGCAGATGTTTGTTTCTTTCTCTTTTTTTAAATGTATTTATAGAACTAATTTAAACGGATTTTTTTTGTGGGTTTACCGATAGAATAATGAAGTAGAGAGATTGAGTACTCATTGGCTGCTGTTTGAAAATACAATTATTGGTTAAAAAAGCAGAAAATGTGCGGTGTTTTTTTTATTATCACGTTTTACTAACAAAAAAAAGAAGAAAAAAAGCGAGGAGGGAAAATATGTTTGACAGTTTGTATAGAACGTTGTTTGCTTTAGAAAACAGCCGGAGAAATGAGATTTTTGTTTTCGAACAATGCGAGAGAAAAAAAAAAGTAATTTTTACGTTTGAGGAACTAGTTAATGCGAAGGAATTGGCCAAGTAAATTAATTTTATCTTAAATTTCTCTCACAAAAATTACTTTCGATTATTAGATGTGCTGAAACATTTGTAATAGTTGGCGTTTGAATTGTGAGGATGAATAATGAATTCGAAAATGAGTGATGAGCAGCTAAGTATACACAGAGAATTGTGCTGCACGAAACGTGTACGGCGCGGTATATACAGTATACCTTATTCGCAAATTAAACGAGGGTTACGAGGCTTTTTCCACGCTACCTTACTGCTTTTTTTCTTCCTCCGCTGCGAATATCTAAAATCGATTTCATGTAATTAATTACACGTCGGTCATTTCATTGGTTCATGTTTGCCTACGGCTATTAAATTAACATCTCCCTCTACTCCCTCCCCTCTCACTCTTTCTTTTTAACGTGTGCTGTATGGGAAGCCGAAAGGGAAAATAAGGGGGTAGATTTTTAATTTTTGAAAGCGAGGTCTTAATCCATCACCAGTTTGTTTTTTTTTATATACCGAAAGAGCTTTTGCTCTTTTTGGTTTTTTTTTTAAAATAAATTAATATAAACTATAAATAAGATGACCGTTTGACTTAATCGGTGGTAAATGTCATCGGGTTACTCGCGTTCGTCGAATTGGCTGATGAATTTCAAGTGTATCGATTACCACTCCTCGTTTGAAGTTAAGGATAAACAATTCGCTCAAAGAGAAGCACCGTGAGATTTTAATTACGGGTACGAGTGTGTTTTTAACATTAAGAATATGTAGTTGAAACACGGTGTTTTTATCATTAAAAAATCGTATGATTTATTTTAGCATGGAGTGTTTCATTTTTAATTCGAAACAATGGAGAACATGCATTTTTGGAAATAAAAAGTCATCGTTAAACAATGTTATCCCCAACATCATTTTTAGTAATTACAGTATTATTTTTAAAATCATGATTGCGGTTTTAATTTATGCGAGTTCAGATTTGTAAATTGTATTTTCCATTAATTCGTTTTAGGATTATTTATTTTTTTTTTTACTCGTCCGATCCGTGAAGCCGAGAGTAAGCTAAGGTTATCGAAGGTAGGGGTGAGCTGGAGAGAGAGAATATAAGTAAACATGGTAAACGACCCTGTTGCGTGTGCTGTTGATGCATTCCTCAATCTCACGCACGTCTCCCCGCTCCCATCGCCCCCTTCCAAGCTCTCTTTCTCTCTCTCTCCAATCGCCTAAACAGCATTAGCTTCACTTCTTCGACTTATAGATATTGTTTAAATTTCAACTAATTGCCAAATTTGCTAGTTTATTCCGGTTATTTAACTTTTTTTTATCATAGATTTCTATGTTGATGTTACGTTTTTTTTTTTTTGGCTAATTATCTCTCCAACGAAATTTCATTCCAAATCACGAATTAAATACCGAAAGCTATCGGTTACTCCTAAGTGGTAGCGTGAATTTATTTTTAGAAGTACATTACGAAATGAATTAACCACTCAAATATAACATCCGTAACCGGAACTTGATAATTATTTTTTTTAGGTAAGCGCAAGTTCTTTTTTTTAAATACGTTGCTATTAAAATTAATGTAATTGCACTAGTTTTAGAGCATTAAACCACTAATATTATTGCGATGTTATTGTCCAATAAAAAGCCGGCGATCAATTAGTTTGTGGATGGCGTGGGGAATCTCCGGGGTGAAATCATCCTCCTCTTCCTCCAATCGATTTTTAAACGCGTTTCAAACTCTATTCAATAACGGTGAATGTGGCTGGCTCGACTGACCTAATTGATCCCACATTATCCAATGCACGCACGCATTCAGCACCCAGCACCGCTCGCACGACGCCGCCGCCGCCGTCTGCTTTGCATCTCGTGTCAATCTTCGTCTCCCATAGACATTTCTTAACTCATTCTCTCTCCTCTCCTAAAATGAGGCTTTAATGTAATGGATATTCGCACAACTCTCATTATTATCTGATGACTTTTCTTTAGATAAAAAAGAGTTTTTTTTTTTTTTTTCGAATCGAAATTAATATTACTATACGTGTATTTTTAAATTGTTTGTTGTTTAATGGCGTATAAATTATAAGTTTTTTTCTTAACTCTTAACTGAGTTTGGATTGATAACTGTGTAGTTTTTTTTTTTTTTTTTTTTTTATGGTTGGAATGATTTTCCGCTGTTTTGAATGAATAAATATGTGGTGGACTGATTTGACGAAAGTTGTTTTTATTTATGACACGTTATTAGTGCGGTGCGTGCGGAAAAGTGGTTCTTCTCGAAAAGGATGCTTTGCTATCCACCACCACCACTCTTATTACGAGTAGAAAGAAAGAGATTATTAACAGCTGAGTTAAGAACCAAACCGGTTGTTTGCAACGCGGTAATTTGCATGTAAAACACATAATTGGAATTTAAGACTTAATTGGTGTACGTCCCACCGTCTGAAAAATATGGACTCGGACGTCAAGATTTTTAGCAGCAAAAAAAAAAAAAAACGTATCTTCCAATCATGTAAATAGTTTGGTATTTTTGGATTTAAAATGTGAATTTAGTATTAAAATGAGCTCTAGTAATAAAGCGTTAATAGAAACGATATTACGAAATTAGTATTTGACATTTTGTATCAAAATAGGTTTATTTTTGTAAAGCGTTACGTGATACAAATGACAAAATATTAAGTTAGTGCAAATTGTATTTTGACAATATTACTCGCTCGTTTCCTTCGTATAATATGCACATAAAATAGAATGCTAATTCTAAATTATTATTTTTTTTTTGGAGAGTGGAAACGTGTTTATTTTTAAATCTGAGACTTTATTATAGATAGATTTCATATCTAAAATTGTAATTATTATTTCGAGAAAGTCTCTTCTTAGTCATGAGGCCGCTAGCTCACCTATTACGCTTTCTCGATTCAGCCTTGAATTAATTTCGATTGTAAAAATAAATGTTTTTTTAATATATTATATTTTTAGTATATCGTTATTATGATCTGGCGATGCTTTTTGTTTAGCAGAAGCGTGTCTATTCGTTGAAAATAGTCGTGTGATCGGCTTCGTTCTGAATGCACAAGCAGCTATGAACTCGGATTCTCGAGAGATAATAAAAATAATATTATATTGAGAAAAATGATAAAATTGAAATGAATAAATATGAGCGATAGAAGTAAAATAATAAACGCCACACACACACAATCGTATTCATTAGATATATATTTTTTTTATATTTATAATAATATTTATCTACAAACAAATAGGACAGAAAAAAGCACCAACACGCATCACGAGTAGGAGAGGAGACCGGGGGGGAAAACGCATTTCGCTCTCTCACACAACAGGAAATTGGAATGTTTCGTGAAATAGAACAGGAATGAGTAGTGGAAGGGTACGAATAAGAGATCAACTTCCGGTCACTTTTGGTTGGAAATTTTTTTTGTTTGTTTTTTTATAATGTTTTGGAATGATTTTTTTTTTTTTTGTTTGTTTTTCTTTCATTTAAATATTTACATTTTTATGGATTTGTTTTTCATATATATATAATAAAAAAATAGTTTACAATTGAAACTGGTAAATTCTATATAATCATAACTTAAAAGCGAATTTTTAAAAACGAAAAATAATAATAATAATAAAAGAAATTTAAGTTGAAAAGACGTAGACAACTTCGTCATTCGAGTAAAAACAAGTTACATAGAATATTTTTATCACGTTGTATAAAACAAATAAATTTTTTTTTCTTCTTCTTTGATTTAATTATATACAAGCAGACACATATATGGCAGTTTTTTTCTTTAGACGTAAATTAACTTAAAATTTTACAGAAAAAAAAAAAATTAATAAAATAAAATAATTAAGATAAATGTACAGTATAATAAAATTAGGACCGGTTTCATTTAACGAAAAGTTAACACGTGGGGAGAGACTTAAAGTTTACATTGTTTTTGTTGTAGTCCAAAAAATTTTAAACATTTGTTTAGAAAATTATTTATCAGTTTTTTTAAAAATCATAAAATTTATTGTTAATATTTACGAAGGAAAATACAAATATTTTTAAGCTTGAAATTTATGTTTATTCAACTTTTGACAAGGATCTAATGTTTTAATAATGAAATTAATTTATTAATACGACATAGCAAGTTTACCAAACAATTATTAAAATGAATAATTAATTAGTATAGTAAAATATCAAATTTGAAATTTTAATTTTTTTCTTGAATTAAGATATTTTTTTTTTTGTTTTGTTTTGGAATTCTTTGGATTACTACATCGAGTTTTTTCTTGCAATGTGCGAAATTGAACATACAGTTGTTGATTAAAAAAAAATAATTAAAAAAAATACATAGAAGAATTTTATATATAATAATAATTATGCATCGTAATGCTTGTAAAATTTTTGTATAGATATATCTTTTTTTTCTTCTTATATTTAATATTATTAACTAATATTTTCTTTTTTTGCATTTTTCAAAAAAAATGCCGTTAAGAATATAATTACATTTTTATTTTTTTTGCAATTTTTTTCAGTATATTTAAGTACATGTATCTAGAAATAACATTATGTATAAATGCTTACATATACACACACCAGCCAACGCTTCAAATATTGGAATTTTTTACCCTTTGCTCGCGTTGGAAATAGCGAAACGCGAGACTCCACTCACTCTTTTTTTTTTTTTAATTATAAAAATGATTTAAATATTAATTAGTTTTTTTTTCTATTTTTCTTTCACTGAGTTCACCGATATATTTCGCGTAGCGTATCCAAAAAAAAAGTTAAACGCTCACGTGTCTTTTCATGTGGAGCGAGAGATGGTCCGATCGCGAGAACGCTCGTTCGCACAGCCGGCACTGAAACGGTCTATCGCCGGTGTGCTTCCGGTAGTGCCTGGTCAGTTCGTCCGACCTGGCGAACTTCCACCCGCAGCCCTTCCAAGTGCACTGGTAGGGTTTTTCCCCCGTATGTGTTCTTAAATGGGCTTTCAAATGCGAACTTTTGGTGTACATTTTCGTGCATCCGGGGTAGGTACACGAGTGAGTGGTGACTTTCTTCCGGCCCCACCCTCTCCTTCCGCGCTTAGGTTTGACCGGAGGTTGTTGCGAAGAGATTGGAGTTTGCGTTACCTGTTGATGCGTTTGTTCAGGAACTGTTTTGGACATGTGACTTCCGGCGTGTAGCATGGCATTGTTGTTATTGTTACCGTTGTTGTTGTTATTGAGTTGCGCGGCGTGAGCAGCTGCCGCAGCCGCCGCCGCTGCAGCCCCGTGTCCACCCGCGGCTAAAAGGTCAGCCAGATGAGGGGAAGAGGGTGGAGTCATCACCCGCAGATGAGACATAGGCGGAAGTCGGCCATTGTGACCTAGCTGTTGAGCTTGTTGCGACATAGTAACCGAAGCGGAAGTGACTCGGAGGCCGTTCATCGATCTCTGCAAAGGGTTCGGGGCCATTTGGTGGGCGTTGAGAGAAGGAGGAGGCGGCGGAGGAGGTAAATTGGACATGTGGTGGTGTCCCTGTTGTTGTTGTTGCTGTTGCAGCGAAGGGTGAGGCTGATGCTGTAGGTGGGGCGCCTGTTGCAAGTGCTGTTGATGGTGATGATGATGATGTGGGTGGTGGGCGGGGTGGTGAGGCTGATGATGATGATGGTGGGGGTGATGTTGTTGATGGCTTTGCGATGGGTGGTGATGATGGTTGGACATATCGTCGATGGGTCCCAGGGCTTTCACGCCATACAGTTCGTTATTTTCGGGGGAGGCTGGGGGTGACATTTGTCCGTGTATATAAGCCACTTGTGTAGTGGTTGACACGATGGTCATTGACCCACTATAGTGGTTACTGTTAGCTGAGACGGACGACGAGCACTGCCCGTTTTCACCGTAACTCCCGTGCTGCTGCTGCTGCTGTCCTTGCGGGGCCCCCTGTTGTTGTTGAGAAATGTTCATTCGGTTTTGGTCTGAATTTGGCACTGCTAACATGTTGTTGTTAGCGCTGGTGGGTGATTCCAGTTTTATTTCCGGTATGTGTACGTAAGGGTCTGAGTAGACGTTGTAATCGGTCACCACCGGAACCATTCCTTGCACCGGAACCTGCTGTTGAGACACGTGGTGGTGCTGTTGGTTCGGGTGATGGTGATGGTGTTGTTGAGACTGGTGGTGTTGCTGCGGCTGCGACGATTGTTGTTGTTGCTGCTGTTGTTGTTGTTGTTGAAGACTTAGTGGCACATTTTCTCGCTTCACGTTGGCACAACTCATAGCGCTATCGTCCGGATAAAAGCTGTGCTCTTCCGGCCCGTTGCCCAAAAGAAACTCCAAGTCCATGTACTCGGCGTAGGCGGACGAAGGACTGGGAGTGTTGGAATGCGAGGTACCGCTACTGCTGCTCGGGGTGCCGATCGAGCTGCTTAGACTGCCCCCACCGCCCGTGTCCAACCGACGCAGCTCACCGTTGTTCACACTTAAAGGATTCATTGTTTGAACGTAGTTCGTTTTGCCCGGAGATAGGACCGAGGAGGGCAGCACCGATTGAGAAGGTTGGCTCTGCTGAGGGGACATTTGGTCCGGGGAATTCACTTGGATAATGTCAGTACATTGTAACGCGGGAGAAGAGGGGTTGTTCATATGAGGTATACTTCCGCCTCCACTTCCGCCTCGACCTCGAGGATCACCGGGGGCGATATCGCCCAGTAGCACGCTTTCAATATCTTGCCACATCTGAAATTGAATTAAAAAAGGAAAAATTAACACGTGAGCTTCGGTTAAAACAGTTCAAATCTTAAAAATTAAAAAGATAAATTATTATTCTATTGCTCTATTACATTGTATTTTAGAAATATGTTGTTAAAAAATAACTACGCGTTTGCAATTCTTAGTAACTCGTGTGAAATATGCGAAACGCTCTTTCGAACCGCGTTCTACAAATTGAATAAGGAAATTTATGTGCACGTAAAATATTTTGTTAGTTAAAATTAATGCAGTTAATTATTTTTTCCCCCTTTGCTTAATAATTTCTCTAATAGTAATGGCACACAATAAAACGCGACGAGTGGCTGTGGTTTTGGAACGACCCTCTACAAATGCTGTCAGCCTTGAAGTTGACAGTTAAACTTGAGAGTTGGTAGTTAATAATTTCTAAAGAGAACCGGTAGCTTTATTATTAAGTTCTTAGGAAAATCAGCCGTTGATTAAGATTAATATTAAGTTAAAAGCTAAAGTGTGTAGTTGCAGTCTAACCACAACCGAGCGTTTTATGTAGGGTGTCGCAGTCACGAATTTTAATAAACAAAATCAAGGTCGGTTCAAGTATTACGGTTGCGCTATTTTACTCAAAACGTGTACCGGTGCGAATTTCTCTCTTATCTTTTTCAACCATCTTTTTACGATTCTTGCGTTGAGTAAAAGTCGTTGGGGGGAGATGAGGGATGGGGGGGGGGGGGGGGGAAGAGAGTGCTCGGACGTACCGGACCAGGCTCGGCCGATTGTAAGTGGAGCTTCGGTATTATTAACCACCGGCTTCTGAACTAATAATAGTTACGTTAACGAAGATGATAGATAAGGAGATAGGGAGTGGGGGAAATTGGAGGAGAGAGAGAGAAACCTATTTAATTTTTATAAAATAAATCGGTCAGAAATTTGATTTTGATCTAAATTTTTTTTTTCTTCTAACGTATTTTGAGGGTAAAATTTTTGGATTGCTTCATATTAATCATCTCGGTTTCATGAGTCAATCAAAAATTTTCTTCATTTTGAAACGAACGAACAACGTCCTTTTAAGCCGGATTTTTTTTTTTTTTTTTTTCTTTTTCAATTTCTTTACTACTTTTTTGGGCTTGACATGTTTACTCGGGGAGCGGTAGTAGTCACGAATTCAGGTCCCCGTGTGGAAACACTGTCTCTCGCCTGGCGAATAAAGCTTGGAATAGCAGCTAATAAAGTGGTAGATGACTCGGCGAATTCCCCGACTTTTCTCGCGCCATTCCACTGGCAGGCTCAATGGGAAACTTTGGCTGGACGGACTAAAAAGTTCCAAGACTAACAACTTTTGGAAATGGGGGGAAAAAATGCGATGCATACGTCGAATCGTTGCATGCAATATAGGAATGTCATTTATTTGACCTTAAATATTTGAATTTTTTTTGAATAAAATTATTATTATTATAGAATGTTAAAAGAGAAATAGTTGTAAATGTATTGGTTACAATTATTGCTTTTAGCCAAAAATATTCAGTTTAATTTTACGCAATTTTAACAATTGAGTTAGAATTTGTTTTGTTTTTTTAAATAATAATTCAAAATGTTAATACCCGGAAATCATCTCAAGGATTTTTTTTTTTTTTTCAGTATTGTATTTGCATTTTGAGTTTTTTTTTTTTCTTAGTAAAAATATGTCTCGAAACTTTTTGATCTGATCAGGTGCACGCATATTTTACTAACAAAATGTCACTCGCTTTTTTTTTTGCAACGTTTCTACTGTTCGCTAACATGATTGTCTGTGGGTAAATTAAAGAATTGTGAAGTAACCGACGTCTCCAAACGCCTTTACGTAGTAAGAGAGGTCAACCCAAAATTGGCATTTGTCATCGCGAACTCGGAAAATGAGGTCTGGAATAGTAAAAAATATATCGTCGAATTTTGGACATAAAAAAAAAATACATAAGTACATGTAACGGTTATTTGGAAAATGTAAAAATACATCTTTTTTGTTGTTTTTGATTGGAAATAGTTTTTTTTTTTTTGGTATGTGGGAGATTTTTTGATTTTCCGCTCGGAGATACCGCCGATACTACGACCCATGTAAATGAAAGAAATGAGTTTTAGGCGGCTTTTTTCCTTCTTGACTCTTTTTTAATTTTAATTAAGGAAAACGAATGAGTCACACCTTTCCAAATGTGAGCATTAGTTTCAACTTTAAGAATTATTGTTTTTTCAATTTGTTTAAGTAGCTTCAACGACTATTTTTCGCGCTACATTCACCTGGCTACTTCATTTCTTTTCTCTTTTTTCCTCATCAGATTTTTAAATTTACGTTTTTGGCCTCGGAAATCGTACGTGCAAAATCGTGAAGTATTGAGCAGGTGGTCGGGGTAACCTAAAGTAATGTAATGTAATGGAGAGAGAAAAAAAAAATTCCGAATAATATCGAACGATCATTTACATAATAAATCATGCATGAGCTTGATTTACATGAGCGACGTGTTTCACGTGCTAACATAAGAATATCGTTTTCCTATTCGAAAAAACAACAACAACAAAAAAATAATAATAAAAAAGATTTTTTTTTTTTAAAAAATTTAAATAACGTTTTTTTTTTTAATTCGGATATGACATCATCACGCGTCTTCACGTGATTATTTTCCATCGAATATCAATTGCAACCAAGTTGAAATCAAGGATAGAATATTATTATTTCCGCGCTACAGGCATTGTATGTGTCAATTCACCGCGCTCATTTCGTTCATTTCGGCTATCGCACATGACTAACTTCTCTTTTGTTGATTTGGATTGGCTTAATCGTTAATTAGGCTAAACCTCGTGAGATATTTATTTGATTTAATCCGCCGTTTAATTTCTTTTTTTTTTTTTAAATTTCCCCGATTGTTTTTGTAGAAAAGTGTGTTAACGACTCGTTGGTGTTTTCGTTCGAGTTCCGACATTGTAAACTGATTTTTTTTTTTTTTGGAGTTTTACATTTTAATTAAAATATTTTTACTGAAAGCGTTTTATTTCTCAGATTAATTATCGAGACGTTAATTATTTTTGTCCTTTATTATTATTACTATTTTTTTTTTTTTTTTTAGCTTTTAAACTGAATTTAACTGTTGTGTTTTGTTGGTTAAGAGCTTAGTGTTATGTTTCTCCTTCCTAGGCCTCATTATGGTAAAAACATTTCCCAAGTACATGTACAATGTAAAAAGAAAAAAAAAAATAATTTCACACAATAAAAGATCTCGTTCATGTGCACAGATCATGGCCACGATCTGCTCTTAACATGACCGATGAATCGTTAGTTAAACATTCCGAGCGAAATTTCATGGTCACAGCCGGGGACCTCCCGTCAACTCACGTAAAACTAGAAGTCTTCATCGCTAATCAATTAACCCATTTATAATTAATTCGAATCTTAAACTGAAACTGTGTGACGAAATGTCGTTTGAATGTTCCATTTCATCTCCGCCTTTTTGTTTAAATATTGAAACCGCCATAATTGGAACTACGAGATAGATTGTGTTTGAAAGATATTTACATTCTTTTTATTGCTTATTTTATTTATTTATTTCAAAAACCATTATTCAAGTAGGATTTTTTTTTTTCTTTCTTAAAATTAAAATAATGGTAAATTTTTTTTAGATTTGATGAAGATTTCTCTTGATTTATCGGTTTTTATTTTGATGATAAGGGAGAAAACAATGGACTATTTAATTTTAAAAAAATAATTGTGTAATAAATGTTTTATTGCTGTTCTACTACAATCAATATTATTAAAAAAAATTTAGATATAATATAGATGATTTTTTTTTTGGGTGTAATAACTAATTTTGCGTGATTATTGTTGTACTGTACAGGGTTAAACGTCGTATATTAACACGGTGACTTACGCATACGTGTGTTAAATAATATAAAACAGTAATAATAATAATGGCAGCGATAGAAAAAAGATAAATGGGTTTTAGGTAGATTTATATTGCTTTGACACAGATTTTCAGTGAAGCGACCAAAATGTAATCGCTGGCTCACATTTTATATCCTCCTCCTCGTGGATGTGATCCCATATGGGGTTCTATGACGGATTTCCAGTGCTCGGTTAAGCGAAAGAGTTGCGTTCACCGTATATACTGACTGTAGCTCTAGCGAGAAGCGTTACGAGTCATGTTATTCTTACGTTGCATTAGTTTCGAATGGGAAAGATGATGGTGACCTCGGTTGCGGAGTCCGTTCATATTTTTTGAAGGAATTGTAATACGGTATTTTTTTTTGGCGTACCGTAGGTCACATTTTGACTCCTTCATTCATGCGTTAAAACGGTGATGCGTTTTACTAGAAGATGTTCACTCGTACGCATCATCCCTACGCTTATATAAGTACATTTTTTTAAAAATCCTCATTCACCTACATAATAAAACATATTATACGTATTTTTCGATATAAAAAAACTTAATTTTTTTTTCTCGTGTTTCGGATAAATACAGTACGGTAAATAAAAATTTTTAGAGGTTGATAATTCGAATTTATGTTCTACTTAAAAAAATAAAACGGTATCGGTCAATAATCGCAAATCATTTTTTAATTTACTCGCCAATTGTTTTAGTTTTTGTAAAAAATGAGAGCTAAAAAAAATGAACCATAAAAAAATTATAACTAGAATATTACCCGTAAATATTTGTGCTTAACATTATTTTTTTTCGAAAAATATTTTTGGTCGAATAATCACACAAAAAAATTTTTTTTCTTTTCTTACGCAATCCGAATGAGCGTACATGAAGTGGGCAAGCGCGTAATTTTTAGTTGTATAACAAAACCAATCATTATTATTATTAGCCTATAAAAATGTTTCGCTACTCTCGTTGTGTATGTGGAAGAGAAGGGAGAAAGATATGAAGAAATTTTTTTTTTTAATTGAGTAAAAAAATAGGAAAATGGTTGTTGCTGCAGAAGACAGAAAGAATGAGAGATAGAAAAAAATAAAGGTAGTAAAAATTAACCCAATTTTTTTAGTCGTTCGGTCGCACTTCCTGTTGTACATGAGTAAATCTCGTGCTGCTACTTTGCCACCACCACCACCACGATACCATTGATGCTAATGTTAATGATGATGATGAGGTGTTTACAATGAATGACAAAGATAATGTATTTATTTGATACCCGTGGCAACTACATATAATTTTGACTTTTACCTTGAAAAAGAAAAAATAAATAACATACATTCGAATGCTAATTTCTTTTTCTATATAAAACTGTTGATGCGCTATATTTGTTGCTTTTTTCAGCTCACACAATGTCATATGTTTATTTTTGTGAACAAAAATGTCGATACAAAAGTTAAATAAATAGCGTGTCGCCAGTGACTCGTGCGGGGATTCTATCTGCTTTTATTATTATTATTTAGTAATAATAATAAGGACACTGGTATTGGTGCAATATTATCGCTTTCAACATATTATTTTTTTTTCTCCCTACCTTTAACATGTTATGTAATGGCAGTTGAAAATGAGATGGTGAATTAAGATTTAGGGTTAGGGTATGCGCTACCGTTTGCGGTTTACATACAACGTAAATAGATTACGGTTACATATTTATTTATTTATGCAAGAAATAGGGTAGCAAATGTTTTGACACCTTCCCCTATCTGATTTCAGTGCCAATACGTTTATTAATAATAATAATAATAAAAAAAAATAGCGTAGTTTTATTTTTATTAATTTTTCGGGTTTTCCTATCGCAAAATTCGATCGCCATATAAGGTGGGTGAGAGAAGAGGGTTTTTTTTTTTTTAGTATTTTTGCGTTAAAAAAAAAATGTATTTTTCACGATATGAGAGCGGCCTCGTTTTACATACTATCTGCATGCGATCTAATTTAGACAATTAATTTGATCAATTATCAGATTTCCAAAAATGCTAATTTAATCCTCGTTCAGTATAAAGTTGCGAATAATATATTTATATTTTTTTGCAATATTTATACGCGCTGAAAATTGTTTTTTGGAGGTTTTTTTTTTTCTTCGAAGCTGCAATCGATTTGTCGAGGTGGTGTTATCGTATTCCGCAACCGGAAGTGTCAGGAAAATTTTTAATTTTAAAATGAGCACTGACGCAATATTAAATTAAGCAAAAATTGTGTTTTTTTTTTAATTGTAAAAAATAGTACTGTATGATATTTTTTTTTGGAGTCTCGAGATTTAATCTTTATTATGATCGAATTTATATTAAAAGGCGTATAATTTTACTCGGAGGAAAATGACTTCCCTCCTATTGGCGCTTGAAAATCTTAATAATAAATTTTTATTTTATAGTCTGGTAAAGTGAATGACTTGTATCGAGTTTTTGAAACGGTTGAAATTGCTCGATTTTTGACCAAGATATCTCCGCGGCTTAAAAACCGTATATCGGTCAATTGATCTGGAAGTGTACAGTTACAATTACCATCACCTCTCTTAGTTAACTTAGTTGTTTCGATGTGCTCGACTTACGCCAAACTATTTATTTTTCATTTTTTTTTATATATGTACTTCTCTTCTTTCCATATATATATATTTTTTTTCTTTCCCCTACATTTTTTTTTGTTTTAAAAGCAGGGAAATGCGCGATGAAGCATAAACGTTTTATAAAATAAATCGCACGTCGACATCTCGAATCAACCAGCTAGATTTTTTTTCTTCTTCTTTACCCCTAATTCTTTATTACGAAATTTTTAAAGGATCTCCTTCCTTCAACATTACTTTTTTTTTTTTTCTTATGAGTATTTTTTTCTAGAGTGGTTTTTTGGTGTTACGATGCGATTAGTCCATCGTAATTGTTGCGCGAGTCCAATTTATTGGAATAATAAAAATATTGAAATAAATTATCGAAATTTTTTTGTTGGGAAAAGAAAAAATACGGTATATATAGTTTTTGAGGGTTGGAGAGTGTGTAAAAAAAGTGTGTACCCAGTGAACATCCGAGATGGTACGAGCTCAAGCGTGTCCGGAAATTACATTTGCAAATTGCAATTCACACCAAAAACCACCGAAAGAATTTTTATTAAAATAGAAACAAAAATTATTTATATTAAAAAAAAAAAAAAATGTTAACTTTTTTGTTTAATTAAATTAGTTTTGGAGCATAAATTCATTTTTCTTATTAAATATACGCGATAAATAAAGGCTTATTTCATAATCAAATTTTATTTTTTTTTTGGTTTTTAAATAAAAAGATAAATATTGAGCCGAAAAGGCTTGTTCGATGTAAAAGGATGGAGAAGATATTTGAATAGGCTTATTCCTCTCTTCTATCGATCTGTTGGCAATGAGGAAATTGTGCAACAGAGATGCAACGTTATTTTTAAGGCCTCAATGAATTTGTTTTTATTTGAAAAAAAACAAAATATATTTGTTTATCAATTTTTGCTTAAATATTTACAAAATAAAGAATATTTTTTTTTTTTTGAAAATAAAATAAACAATATTTTTTTTCAAATATAAATTTTAAATAGCATACTCCGTAATCTTTATAGCATTGAGAATAATATCTATAACATTGTAAATCGTTTTTTTCTAAATTAATTTACTAGAAGAATTTTCCTTTTTTATTTTTAAATGCGTTTATCTTTGAAACTGTCATTTATTTCCTTTTTGAGATTCAACGTTCCAGCCGAGCCAATTTTCTCTCTCCCAATTATTTGTTATTCTAATCTTATCGTTTTATTTGTATAATAGTCTTTACACGTCTCATATTTTTTTGATTATTAGCCGAATTGTTTACTGACTCTTATATACACGCACACAACTGATAAAACAAGATGAAGAAATTAAAACGCCAAAAAAAAAAAAAATTATAAAATTTCTTACTCTCTTACACACACACAAAAAAAGCACAACAATGTTAACATCTGTTTGCATTCTCTAAATAATTTCGAGAAAAAGAAAAGAAAAAAATATGATATCGATTACTTACATCTTGGAAATCGGATATTTCCGATGTCATTTTGGGATTTCGAAAAACGGGCGCAACCGGATTATAAATCACAGCACCAGACGACATGAGCGGCCGATAATAACAATAATAATAATTACTAGCGTGTAATAAGGCACTCGAAACACCGTGCGCAGGGCTAGTTCACAAAAATGATAATATAGAACCCAGATGATGCTATTAGATAGAGCAAGTAGACATGTTGCTGAGGAGGTCAAAGGGTACGATCACCGCGTCCGACCATCTCCGTCACCGTCCCGCGGCTCAACACCGAGCGTTGCCGGCATCTTCTTTACATCAGTTCATCACAACACAAAAACAAAATATTTATAATCTTTTTTTTATCTCGTTTTTTAAATAAATAATCCTCAATATGATATTTCGAAAATTTATAAATAAATTTTGTTTGTCGGTTAAAAGTGGCGGCGGGGAGAATTGAGCGAAGTAAAAATATCTTATGTTCCCTGCCGCGATGGCGTGCACTAGTTCGGCTGGACTTGGTCAAGCGAGGTTGAAGGTAAAAACGCGCGTGTTGTGGAATATAATATTATTATTGTAGCAGTAGCTCTCGTTCGGTGCGCTCACTTGCTGATGAATGAGAATAATAGTCCGCTGTAGGAAACGCGAGCTGCACACCTGACTTCATCTCTCTCCCATCCACCAGCCAGTTTCCTTTCCATGTGTGCGCGCTTACTGCGTATTATTATATGAGAAAATGTAGGATCGTGTGGGATTGGTGAAGGCGGGCTGACGATGACGTCGAGCTGCACATTCGGTCTCGATCGTGGGAGGAAGAAAGAGGCGGGCACTATCTGCGCGTGCGTTTGCGCTTTGTGCAGGTGATTGGCAGTTTAACTGTCAGCTGATGTGAATAATGACGCCGTGCAGAGCGGCGGCCATTAAATGCCCGCACGCGTTCGCACATAATGCAATAGCCTAGTCGTGTGTTTTTTTTTTTTACCTGGCTCTCTATACCGTAGGTAGGATATTAGAATGGAGGTGAATATCAGGTGCAGCCATTGTGGCGCTCTCTAGCGATTAATTCTATCGTTACTTTTTTTACCTGCACTGACTAACAAATACGTTTGCAATGCAAAAATCTTTAAATTTTTAATTTTAGAGATTTAGTTTTTCGAAAATTTGTAGTTAAAATCTTTTGAAATTACAGTAAATAATTGCGTGCGTTGTCCATTTATTAAATAGCGATTTTATTTATTTAGCATACGGTATAAATATTGCAATTAAGTATATTTTTGAATTATTATGTAATTGGAGAAATATTTATTAGCTATGAAATTAATGTTTTTGGTGCGTTTCATCTCCAATTAATAATGCGTTAATGAATTATTATCGGTAGCGTAAAATTGTTTTTGTTTCGTTTTTTTTTTTTTTTTTTTTTGTTAGAAACTTAGAAAAAAATATTTTTTATTTACTTATTTTTAAAAAAAAAATAAAAATTGCACACCGTTGTGTACATATTGATAAAATTATATCCTAATGGAAACGTAAATTGAATAGATGTATACAGTATTTGTCACGTAGGCTAAGCAAATTTCGTCAAATACTAGATAAATGAAATTTGTGTAGATTCTTAGAATTTTTATTAGAAATTTTTATTTAAAATGTTTTCCCGTGAAATGTTAGTTTTCATAAAGAAATGTAATTCGCAGAAAGTCTTCATTCATTCGTTTAGTTTTTTTTTTTTGATTGTGCGGCAGATTATATGCGATAAGAACTTCAGACAAAAAAAAAAACGAATGAATTGGAACTATTATTATACTATACGTTGATAATAAGTGAATGGTTGGAGAAAATGATGCATCTTCCTTCCGAACTTTTTACTCTTCTCTAAACGTAATCTAATTTTCATATTACAAAAGCTCGTCAGTACAATAATAAACATTTTATCTAATCAGTGTAAACACCTTATAACGATCAAAGGTAGTTTGTCCGATATTATATATTTTTTTAATTTTATTTATTTATATCTTTATTGCATTATTGAACGAGCTCGTAAAAATAATTCCATAAATTCCGAGAAAATTGGTATGGAAATGAGCTTTAAGGTCGAAACGTAAATACACTGCACGTCGAGCGTGAATATTTGTGTCGGTCAATCGTAATTATCAAATTGGAAATAAATTCCGATCAAAACATTTTTTTTCTCTCTTTTTTTATATAATGTATTTAAAGCAGTGAATCGGTAGGCTGAGCGTCGGGGTATTCACACCTTTATGTAATTGAAAACGAGTAATTATTTGATTTAATTTTGCAGCAGCAGTTTAACTACCAGATTGCGATGTACAGTAAAAATAAAGAAAGTTTTATTTATTTATCTTTATTTCTAATTAACTCGAACAAATAAAATGCAAATGTCGGGATGTACAGCCTCATTTGGATGTTGTTTTTTTTTCATTAGGATCGAGTGTTATATTTTGTTTGTACGATATGTGTGGAGGTGCGCATTGTGAATCCACCCAAATTGAAAATGTTTCTCTACGGATTTTGAAAGTGCGGGGACGGTGAATGACCATTGGCTAGGGTTGCCAAAGCTGTCCCCTTTTTGTTTTTCCTATTGTATATTTTTCATCAATGATGATGATGATGAGCTGGCTTTTAAAAAATTCATGCCAGACTTTTTTTTTTTTTTTTCATTCAGTTTTATGATTGTTATATTAGGCACACGTAAGAAGAAATTTACTATAGGCAGGTTGTACCCTGAAAGCGAACGAAAATAAAGCCTTGGCCTCAATTAAAAGTTCGGCGTAGGACGTTGCAATTGACAGTTTGATAGTTTACATGACTTTATCAAAAATTAGTTTTCCTCTTTCAATTTTTATTTCGGAGATGGGTTTTTTTTTCTCTCTCTCTCTCTCTCTCTCTTTCAATTCGCAGATAATCAAGTGTCTGCATTATTATTATTTTTTTTTAAAAAAAAAATACTTGATTATGAATTTTTTTTCTCACTCCAAATTCGTAATTTGTAAGCAAAAAGATTCGCAAGAATTGCTACTTTTTTTTTGTAATCGGAACCTAAATATTGAATTTTATACAGGAAGTTCCGAGAAAATATTAATTTAATACGATGTTGTCATCCTTACGTAAAAATATACAGTTCAAAGTAGTCAATTGTGATAAAAAAATTAATAATAATAATATTCGGTCAGTAAATTTTTATATACCAAATAAATTATACAGGGTTTACGGGAAAAAACGAACCCAACTCTGAATTAAAATAAATGTTTAAAAAAAGTCATTAAAGTGATGTTTTCTATGTGTCATCATTAAAATATTTAGATTATTAAATTGGGTTCGTTTTTTTCCGTACACCGTGTATTTTGTATATACGTTTTTAAAAATTATTTATACGTTTATTAGTTTTATTCATTGAAGCGTTTGATGGTTTTATTTGATAATTTAAATTGGTAAAAATAGTATTTGTAAACGTGAGCAATAAAAAAAAAAGGTAGATAATTATATTTGAGATAAATAAGCATTGTAATGCGATGAGTGTGTGTGTATACGACGATGACATTCGAAGTTGCCTCGGAGACCGAAATGAAAAAAAAAAAATAGCAATTTTTGAACCTGAACGAGCACTTACATTTACAGAAATGATGTTTACTTATCATACAGTATTTTAATATGAAGCAATTCGTTTAATTTCCGGCGTAAACTCCGCACTCTCAAGATCCGGTAGGCTTATTGAAGTTGGCAGTTGACAAAGCGGTTAGGCGATTATCGCTGGCGAATAAAATGTCAACAGTTTAAAATTAACTTAAACTTCAATCAAACGAACGAACGAACGAGCGAGAAAAGCTAACAAAATTATTATTTGGAAATGTGTTACCATGAGCATTGAGTCATAAATCATATTGTCAGGGTGGAACCCAACCCCATTATGCAGTGACAGTAATTATTTACCATATTGGTTGTTATAGATTTTGTTACAACCGCATTGATACTTGTATTTATTTAAATTTTTGATTACTTTTTTTTTTTTGTATTTTTAAAGGTTATGTTTTTACGAGCTTGATTTTAGAATTTGGTATCATCGTAAAGTATAATAACTACGACGTATTATTAAAATTCAATGTTCACCTTTTTTGTTGATGGTTGAACTTGGTTGAGTGACCAAATGTTTTTTTTTTGTTGATCAGAAAAATGTAAATTTCATACAAACAGCAACGTTTGTTTTACATTTAAATCTAGTTTCTCTAGATAAAAACAACATCAACACACGTGGAAAGCTCGTTTTTTTTTATGAATTTTTTTATTTTTTATGTTGAAATAATAACGTGAATCAAAGTGAGCCTAGTGGCAATAATTTTTCTTTTCGTATTTGTAAATTATAATCGTTTCTAACACTGAGGGTGTCATAAATATTAAAAGGTGACATCATAGCACATTTTTTTTAAAAAAAATTTATTTTACGTAATTTATGTGTTAACATATATATTTAGCAATAGATTGATTTTTATTTATTACTTTTTTTTTTTTTTTTTGGTTTACGTTGGTTTTAAGCCTTAAATGGTTTTATAGGTAAGGACCTCTATAACAGCTACGGTTCGATTTTATTATTTTTTTATTAATATAATTATTATTTTTTGATCAGAAAATGTTTGGATGTGAATAATGTTATTGACGGTGGAGCTGGGTCGCGAGCATTCCTCGTATATATATTTTTGTAGCGGTGTGCGCGCGATCGCCAATTTATAGGCTCATAAATGTCACTCCAGGGCGACGTAATGGTGCCAATGCTTTTAGATATCAGCTTAACCTCCGGCTTCAATTTCTCCATCGAATCGAAGCGTAGGCCTATCTCTATTCTCTCTATTTCTCACTAAGCGTCTTTTTCGATTCGATACAAACGATGCCATTCACTTTGTTGTGTCCCCTTATCTCATTTCGGTCGAAATGAAAACAACAATATTCATATTATCGTTTACTACCATCGATTTTCTTCCTCTCGCTCTTTTAATTGCTTCAACGGAATATGATAATGTTATTTTTGAAAAATAATAGTAATGCTGTAATAATCTTTTATATAGAATTACCGTGAGTTTCATTGGTGCGAAGCAGAATCTCTATTTGAAAATTAATGAGTTAAAACTTGCTAAATTAACCAAATGTCGGTAATTAACCAAAAAAAAAGTTTTAAAAGAAGTATATTTTTAATTTTCGTTATAATTATTTTTTTTTTTTTTTGCGATTTAACGAAAGGTTGAAAGAATATTTTTGTTTGTTAAATATGTAATAAAAGCTGTTACGAGCCATTTGCATGGGCCATTAATGCAGCTTTTTCACACATTTTGTTTTTTCTTTCGACTTTTGTCACCCATTTTGGGTATCAATTGCATAAGCGCGGGTTTTTTTTCTTTGAATATAATTAATGAAATAATGCGAAAGATGTGTATGTAAATAGAAAGAATAAAGAAAAAGAGATAGGAATAATAATAATAATAATAATGGGGATTCACGTGAATCGAGGCAGACTAATAAAAATCGAGCTATAATAGCCGCAATGCTTAGTGTGAAGCAATTTCAACCAAGCTTTTATTATTATTTTTTTTAGGAGTTTAGAAAGGAATGAAGGAGAGAGATAGATAGAAGAGAGTGGGGGGGATATTATGATAATGACGCTGAAATCTCGTTATAATTTAGCGAGCCACGATTGGTAGTGCGTTAATCTCGTCCGCTAATTTATTCGGTACGAGCGAGTGGGCAACATGGCCGCCGCTCACATAATGTCCTATCGATTTTTGTCTGAAGATTATCATTGGGCCATCCTATACACCGCAATGGCGTTCTCATTTCTCCATCGATTTGGCCTCGCGCGCATGCGCATTCGCGCGCGGACTGTAATTGTCAATTAGATGGAACACGCACTAATAAATATAGGGGGGAAAAAAATTTGAATTCTACCGGCGAAATACAGTGCGCTTTTTGGCAGAGATGCAATTGTGTACCCCGCGAGGGGGGCTACTCGGCTTTCACCGACGCACATTTACAAGAAAAAGCCCATGCAAATTATTATTATCATTGAAATAAAATTCCTTTTGTTATTTTTATTGATTTTAGAATTATAAAACTGATTTGAACTGCGCTCAGCGTTTGAAAACGGGGACAAAATAAACAATAATTTGGAAATTCATAGTTTATATACAGTACATGTATATATTAAAAAAAAACAACGTAGAATTAAAACGTTTATTAGCGATTATTAAAATGCATGCACGAGTAAGTTTAGATTTCAAGGCAATTAATTTTAATGATTACCGTGAGGTCATTATGTACGAAAAGTTTAGTCTTTTAAATTAACGGTTATTTGATTTTTTTATATTCACAAAAACAAAAAGCTTAATTTTGTAATAATTGCTGTGTTCGACACGGAAATTTACGTTGAAATTTCGTATTAAAACAAAATTTGACGTAAACAATCTCTCCTATACGATTTAAATTATATATTATTGTTGATTTGAGTAGATATGCATCGAAACAAAACTCATTAACGTTGAATATTTTGTTCAAACTAATATTTTTAAATGCCATATCGAAACTAAGATCAAATTGATACTCGGCGATTTCACATTTCATTCTCTCTACTCAGACAGTTGACGCTTTCTTTTTTCAAACATCCTTTACATGTATTTATATTAATTTATTATAATTAAACAAATGGACTTACCATGGTTGGAGATGCGATGTTAGGCTGGCAGGTGAGAGGAGGAGGAGGAGGGTAGGATTATGGCAGGCAGGGGTGTGAATTGGAAAAGTGTGATGAGCAGATGATTTGTCTGAGGAAACCGATAATTCATTAGTGACGAAACCAGTGTTCGTTCCCTGTCAATGTTTTCCTAGCGAAAAAGGATACCGTACTCTCGAACCCCTTATCACATGTTGTCACATCTACTGATCTTCTCCCGCCAAGGCGCGTTCTGCTTTATTACACCCACGTGACGTAATGATTTATGCCTCGATATAATATTATAATCCCGAGTTTAGAATATTTATCGATAAACAATATAATTTATATAAGTTTCGCGAGACTTTTTTCCCCTCTCTCTTATAAAAAAAATCGATTGACGGTGGTGCGAGCGGTGAAAACGAAGAGACCGAGCGGGGAATTTGGCGTCGGGACGAAAGTGTGGGTCAGACGGGACTTTTTTGTTCCCTTCGGGAGATGGAGGTGAAGAAACACACGCTTAGTCTGAGGTATACACGTGCACTGCTTGCACGGCCAGCACAGGGCGGACAGGGTTAAGCACCACCCCTCACTCCCTCTCTCCCTGGTGATGCAGGAGGAGGGGGGTTGGGGGGTTCGAAGGCGCACCTCGCACTTTTTCTTACCTTTTTTTTTTATTATTATTATTTAGCCATTCACCTCTACCTGCATTTCCTCCCTCCCTACCCACTCTCAATCTCCTTCAACTTAGTATCCTTGGATCGTAAGGAAAGTACGTGTGTACATACGGTATGTATTTGGCTGGGAGGGCTGTTTACCGGGATTAATAATGGGGAGGAGGAGGTGGGGGGGGGAGAGCTTGATTACAGGTAAAGGTGCACACGTGGCATTTTCTATGCCGACATGTGAATGAATAATCATTTAATTACCTTCGCGTACGTATTTATGTACTAAAGATATCATTTCAATCACGCCGTAATAATAGGTGAAAAAAGAACATTAAAAAGCGAGGCGCTTTTATTTAGTGAAAAAAAGTTTAGGCTTTTTATGAGCTTTTTGTTTTTATATACCACAAATAATTATTAAGGGGTAGGGGCGAATCACTTTTCACTTTTTTTTTTTATTATTATTATTTCACTATTTAAAATATTAAAAAATGGTTGGAGCTCTTAAATCATAATGAATGAAAGTAAATTTGATTTAGCGGCGGATTTTAACGTTTTGTTGTTGTTGTTGGCTATTTTGAAATTATGGATTTATTTATTTTTTAGAAAACATTATAGAAAGGGTAATAAACTGGCGCAGGCGTTATTAGTTAATTTTTGGATCGGACGAATTTAAACCGATATGTCCATTTTATTCTACAATCTGTCTAAATCTTATTGCTTTTTTTCTGCACTATCATTTTTTGAAGGTAAAAAAATGGATTTTATTTTGGGTAAGAAATTAATAGTGAAATTGTAAAGGTACGAGTATTACTGGTAAGGGTAAAGCTACAATCTTTCATCTGTAGTCATTTTATATTGATATAGAAATGGTGCTTCAAAACGTACTTTTCATACCGTAAAAATTGGTACCGGTACCTAATTTTAAAAAATTTCGCCGTTCCGATTGTATTTTCTTCACAGGAGCTAATACTTCACTGTAGTCATTTTATATTGATATAGAAATGGTGCTTCAAAACGTACTTTTCATACCGTAAAAATTGGTACCGGTACCTAATTTTAAAAAATTTCGCCGCTCCGATTGTATTTTCTTCACAGGAGCTAAAAATGTAAGCTTATTTTTGAATGTCAAACTACAGACGTGCGTTTCTAACTACTGTACCGGTAATAAGTTGTGAGTTCCTATGTTTGTTTTTTTCAAAAAAATAGAATAATTAAGTCAAGGGAAAAAAACGTTTTTTTAAATAAATATTTCATTTTTAATAAAATTTTGGCTTTTTTTTTTAAGGAAGAAAAAGTTTTCGAATGGCAGTAAATAGCTTAAATTGCAAGTAATAGTGTACACACGTGTGCACCTGTGTTTAGTGAATTAGTATTAAGCAGAGAGTAGTTAAAAGGTGCTGTTGTTGAGGCTTAAAATTGCTCGAAAGAAGTTTTTCATCTGACTAAACGACTGATGAGAATCGACTTCAAAGTAGTGTCTTAAGAGAAACATCGTGCAAGCTGATTAAGTTTCGACTGAACGTGACAAATGGATATTTGTGGAGACTAACAGCCACCAACATTACACACAATACGTTTTTTTTTTCATCTTCTTCCCTATTCATTCTTGTCTTAAATCGCCCAGCTATGGGCATGGTATTGTGTGGTCATCCGGTATTACACCAACACCGGAGCGATGAATGTCAAGTGCATCTATTGACTCGCTTAAGAGGACTCTATACCAGACCAAATCACTGCAGTATGTACGTGAAGAATTATAGATTTTTTATTTTCTCCTATTTCAATAGGAAAAAAAAATCTGTTTTTCAAAGAGAATCATTCTTTTTTCCTTATTATTTGTTTATTTTTTCTCGACAAATACCCTAATGCATATTTTCGTAAATGGGGATTTCCTCTCTTTTTTTTATGATTTTTTGTTTTGTTTTGAAGTTGTAGTAAATCTCGATTATTCGTTTTTTTATGAGGCCTTTTACTAGTTTTATGCAGTGTTGATTGGCTATTTGTTTGCAGTTTTTTTTTATGTTAATTTTATTAATTTTTAAATAATTTAAATTAAATTCCAGTGACGAAACAAATACGTGTAGGGCTACATACTGTATTTGGATTTTATTTATTTTTTTTTTTTAGCTTTTTGCTGAAACGTAAAATCGTGGTCTCCCTGCACTTGTGTTTTTTGTTGCTGCTGAAATGAGTTGTTCGAAATAGCATAGGGTTCACCTTCGCGTATGGTGTAATGGATCCGTGATAGTTCCGAAAACGTGACTTTTGGTCAAATTACTCGATAATACACGAGGCTTGCTTTTCAAATAGCCGAGTTAAGTGAATCTATTCTCTCTCTCTCTCTCTCTCTCTCTTCCAGAAACAAACTCCTCTCATTTATCTGTCTGCCGTTTCCATCCACTCACGCGCGCATGCCTCACCATATTTTCTTAAGGTAAACAAATATGAATGTTAATAATAATAATGATAAAAAAAAAAATGATAGAGGGCAAAGAGTGGGGAGGAGGGGAAAAAAAAGATGGAGATTTTCAGCGTCATTCCAATATCTTATGCAAATACGCTTTTTAAACGGCGCACAGAGAACGAGAGAGATTTCGGTTTGGTTCAAGCGCATAAATTAGCGCTGACAGCAAGAATTTATTTTCGGATTATAAAAAAAAAATGTATATACGCGCAGATGTTTACGGAGGACGATTACGGAACGGTGACTTACGTTTTTTCCAACAAACGTCGACGTGTACACCGTGCTTACCAACAAATTAATGACTTTCATTTTACGATCACTCGCTAGTTTTTTTTATTTTATTTTATGATTTTTTTTTTTTATTATCTACGATGTGAGGTGGTGTGTGTGTGGGTGGTAGATTAACTACTTTCATTCTTTGTTTCTCGTCGAGCACTCGAAGCTTAATTCTTAGGCGGTTGTACCGTACGTGAGCCGAGAGCAAAGTTGAGAGAGCGCGCGTGAGTGCATCAGTCTTAATGCTGGTGGTTTTTTTTTTGTGAATGAATGGACGGGCACTCCTTAGTTCTAACGAGTTGATGCGATTTGTGAATGAAGATTTTTTTTTTTTTTCCATTAACTGGTTTGGAAGTGCGAATTGGCCCAAATAATCCACAACCGAGCATCGCCTGCTCAAAAGTCGGTTGCGAGTGACGAAAGCGCGTACCGAACCCAAGAGCACTCGCTTCGAATTATACGAGGCTGGAGATTAGTGAATTTACACCGTTTCTTTAATTAAAGTTAATTATTAAACAGGTGGAAAATTAGCGCAGGATTTTATAATAGGAAGCAAATTAACTGTCGTTAATGGGTTCTTTCCCACCCATTTTTTTTAATGCGGTAGATGTAAGCCGTACGTGTCAACGAGGTTTTTGAGGAGTGCTGGCTGGGGAGGGTTGTCGTGGGGGGAGAGCGGAGAAGAGTTAACGAAGTTTTTGGTATATTCAGTGACCGAAGATATATAATATTTTTTTTCCTATCTAGTTTTTATTACCGAGTGTAGGTGGATCGTTTGCTATTGGTCAGAAGCTCTTTCGCTTCGTGAATACATTTGGAAGGGTGTTCATTATGATCATCGCATATTAATTGGGCATTAGAGTCTGGCTCATCCTACCTATGAGTTATTTTTTATACAAAATTTAAACGAAAAACAGCACTTAAGTATTATACCGGAAACGCTGTTTGATGAATCTACAGGGTGGCGCGAAAGTACTTGAACTCGCTAAGAGGAATTAGCGATAATGTTTGGTGATTTTGTGTTAATTCAATTATCAGCCGGTTTAACATTTAGGGAAAAAACATAGACGTAGCCTACCGTTAATTTTTTTTTTTTAATTTATTTATTAATGACGTTTATTAGTTAAGATAATTTAAAATAGTAATGAAATTATGAGTCTGTCAACAGTAATAATTTGTAGAGTTTTGTATTTACACTGTATATTCGGTGCCAGTGGCTATTCTGTTTTATTATCATTACTGTATTTAAAAAAAAATTATTGCAGTAGTACTTTTCAGTTTTAATAAAAATTAATGTACCGGTACTGTGACTGTTGTATTAAAAATATCATTAACTATTCAATTAGTTTTGAAAAATTGAAATTGGTAATACATGTACTGTAATTGAAAGTTAAAAGTATTTTCTCCCAATATTACAATCACGAACTTGTTCCCTACACAAAATTAGTTTTTAAACATTTCAAAGTTAAATTTAAAACCTTTTTTTTAAATTTTAATAAATTGTTTGGTTTTACTGAAAACTTAAGACCATTCAATAATATAATTATTTTCTAATTTTACTTAAAACGTAACATTTTCAGTTATTAAAATAACAGCCAGAAGAATGTAGCTTACATGGCAATGGGAAGTTTGTTATAGTTACGTACATAGCATTTGGCAACACTGCGAAGGGTTTTATCTGGCAACGCTGCTTGTAACCATGGAGACGTCATCCATCTTGATTTAGTACGTGTGTGTGCGCGCGCTTGTGAATATTTTAATTTCTATGTTTAAATTCAGTACTGAAATAATAATAATTAATACGAGTAAAAAGAGAAAACATTAATTGTCGAACTTGAGAATAAATATAGTGTGAGATGCGCGAGTATAAAATACAGAGTACGGTAACCGTTTCGAAGATCACCAATACGACACCAACAGCATCAACTAATTGCTTCCATGGTAAGAAAAAAAAGACGTCTTTTCACTAAGTTTTAACATATCAAAAGGTTTGTAAAGTATTCAAAAGTGTATAATAAGTTTTTGTTGCTAAATTTGCAAGCCCGTGTTGCTGTACAAAATGTAAAAATTGCGCTCGAAGCTGTATTTGAATGGACGGGGTTGTAATGGCGAAAGGTGATTGGGGGTAGTAGACGTGCATCTATTTCTCCCGCATTCAACTCACAGAGAGAAAAAGTTGGTCCGTAACGAATTTGTAAATTTCACTCTCGTGCAGAACATCAATTTAGGGGGGAAATGAAGTTCGGGGACAATCAAATGTTCCATAACGAAATCTCCCATTCGAGATGACTTCATTACCAGGCAGTGGTTGCGGTGCTGTACTGTACTGTACCTGCTGCTGCTCTAACATGGCGGCCTCCCGCACAACAACAAACTGCTATTATTAGAAAAGAAGCAGGCGATGACGTTGCACGAAATCTTCGGCCCAAATGATCGCTAATTGTTAGGAATAATATATCATCCGCTAAACTTTGATTTCTTGAAATGTGTTACGTATTTTTCCCTCATTCATCAAACTTCACTCGCACTGTCGATCATTAGATTTTACTTGTTTTCAATTGACGTTACAACACGCGCGTTCGTCAACACGCGCTGGTTGACTGACTGATGACTAATTTTTCATAATCTCTACAATCTTTAATTAAGATTTTTCATTTTTTGTAGTGATTTCGATCTCGTCTAGTTAATAATTATTACTAAGCCCCCATTCGTTAATTAGGTGACGCCAGAAAAGCTCGTTCAACACGTGTAAACAGGTTAAAATAATACGGGTACCCCAAAAGTTGGGGTACCTGTTGGGTTAATTTCAATTTCTGATGACAACGACAAATTATTTTTGGTTTTATAATTAATACAGTTTGATTCTATTAATAATTAATAGAATCAAACTGTATTAACTGTATAACTGTATAAACATTCAATTCCCAAAATAATCTTCTCATAATTATTATTATGAGAAGATTATTTTGGGAATTGAATGTTTATAAATTGAAAATCATTTTTTGTTTTTAGATCTAATATTTTTTTAATAGTACCGGTATTTTGAATGTTAATTATTTCTAATAGTGAATTAGGTTGAAATTAGATGATTAACCCTTTTGAACCGGAATTAAAAATTGTAATGACAAGACGTAATAATTGCGCGATTTCAATAGTCGCATGACGTGAATATTCGTGAAATTAATAATTATGTTTTGCAGTTTGTTTTTTTTTTTTTAAAAAAAAGGAAAGACAATATTCAAATACTGTAAGAAATAAAAAAGGGATTGCGTGCTGCTTTATTTAATAAAATTAAATTAATTTTTTTTATTGTTATTATTATTAGAGCAATAATAATTTTTTTTTTTGGTACACATTAACTGTAGTAGTACCGCATCACCCTGCAGCTGATGACGTGCTCTTTTTATTAATAATCTTTTTTAGTATTTTTCCCAAGCGATAAAAATTATAAAATTAACTTTTTTTTAAAAAAAAAAAAAAAGTAAGAATTTTTTTTACGCGCAAATTGTTTGGGAGGAAAAATCGAAGTACAGTATTCAAATGTCAGCTTATAATTACATTTTCTACGCTCGAATGAATTGATTTGAATTTTTCGTTCAAAAATTTTTTTTTTTTTTTTTAGTTTATTTTCTCTTGACTTAAATCATAAATTGAACGCGTAGTCTGAGTATATCGCGCATGAATTTTCTTCGCTTGACTCGCTCTCTCCTGTTCTCCTTGCTTTCCTTGGGCGCTTTTTTTCCCCCCCTCCTATCTTTCACTCGAAATGTCTTTTCAATCTTCTGCCCAGTTTTCAGCCAAAACTAGTGACAAGTGATAAAAATTGGAAACGGAAGGTGAGGGAGGAGGTAGTGAGTGTGGAATCGTAAAGCACAGTGTCTTTGGCTTAATTGCGAACTGACAACGTGCATCCCGCTGGCTTTATTTGTTCTGGCTGTGAGCAGCGCGATGGATGCCCAGATACTGTACGTAGGAGAGAGCTCAGAGCAGAGGGAAATAATATTTATGCACAATTTTTTTTTTATTTATTTATTTTTTTTTTTTTTTAACGTTTGATCGGTGGGAGAGTGGGGTGTGGGGGTAGGTGAATTAGGAGAAAACAACAGGAAGATGAGAGTTTTTTTTTTTTTGCTGTTGTTGGCTGGTGATAATGATTTAAGGGGTGATGAACTCGTAAAAATATTTACATAAAATGAGGGTTAAGGTGTGGGGGTGGGAGCCCCAGACATGAATGAGCTTTTTCTAAGCAGCAACTATATAGCGTGTTGACTTTAACTCGTAAGAATTTTCTTCTTCATTGTTGGAATGGGTTAGGCTTATTATTGACATAATGAAAGTGTGTCTGGAGTTGTTTTTAAAGGATCTGCAACTCAATCATTATTTTATAGGCTTTCGGTTAAGTGCTTTTTTTTTATTTTTCATTTTTTTTTTTCGTTCGGGTAAATATTGCTTTTCTAATTTACAGTTTTAATTTTCTGCTCTCGCTTTTTACGTTGGTTTTTTTTTGTTGGTGTTGTTAAAGGTTGAAGAGTCGACGAAAATTGAGTTTTAAAATTTTTAAGAATTTTTAAATTAAAATTTTAAAAATAGCAGCAGCTGTAATAATGTACGTGTAGATAGGATTATAAATCGAGATTTAGAGATTATTTTAAAAGTTTTAGAGGCGACGAAATAGGTTTTGCTAAACCAGTTTAAAAAAAAAGTAGGCCTATGTATCTTAAATAAACTAGATTTTGTGCTGACAGAAAAAAAATATTTGTAGTTTAATTTTAATTAATAGAATTTAGTTGATTAATTTTTTGAGTCTTATTAAAATTTGTAGGCGCAATTTTTCATTGTGTTAGCCAAAAAGTAATTGGGGTTTTTTTTGTGTGCATCGGTTAAGTTAATACCGTACATTGTGCGAGAATTTGATTGTGCTATGAACGTTGCTTGGAACCCAAAAAAACAAAAAAAAATTAATTGCTTGGAGTTAAATCTGCGGCGCATTTTCATAATGAAGCTGTTTAGTTAATTAAAATTAGCATTTTTTTTTTCTTTTTTTAAAATAAAATTTAAAAAAAAAAACTCGTTAAAAATGGATCATGCAGGTGAAACTGTAGGTAGGTTTGTGTAATAATTAGTAACGCTTCTAAGTCATCTTTTGTCATTTTGATAATTAGTCAAGTGGTATGAAAAGAGCAGCGGTGGTTGTGAAGGACGGGGTTAGCAGGTGTCCCTTTACATGTACATGTACTCGCTTTTTTCTTCAAACCAGGTAAACTTTTAAATTTTGAGTGAGAATAATATTGTGAGAAATGTTTTTTTTTTTTTTTATTTATTTATTTTTTTGAGAGAGAAAAAGAGATAAAGTCGGTGTGAAAACACAACTTTTATATTGTCACCGATTTGCACACTTTATTTTTTTTGTATTTCTGTTTGGGACAGGTGTTGCTTGTTCTAATTTAAAAAGAATCAAAAGAGATAGAGGGAGAGAGAGAGGTGGGGGGATTCTCTCAACTACGTACACCTTCTTGCTCATTACGAGTTAAACGTTTACTAGTTTTTTTTTTTTTTTTTTGGTTGTTATTATTATTTTTTTTTTTTAGGAAAGAAAACTTAACATTTTTATTTTTTTAAAAAAATAGTTTTTATAATATATAAATTGGTTGCGAAACATTTTAAGCTTGATCTTGGCGATTCTCCACTCTAATTATTATCCCCTACTTTGGATCCCCCCTCCTATCTCTCTCTTAGGCTCACTTTATTAGGGTGGGCTAGTGGGGGTTGGTCATACACGTCGATTATTAAACGTTGGTATTAGTGCCACATGCAGGTGCGCTACATGCGCTCGTTCTGCTAACTTTGATAGGAATAAACGCTGTTAAAAGTGAGGAGAAGGGTGGAAGAAGAAAAAAAATATAATATATAAAATCGAAATGGAGGATGAAAAATTATTAATTGTACAGTATATGTGATCTGTGTGAGATGCAGGCAGGCGGGGTGTACTAATAGATGCTCGCTCCTCCGGGGGTTTGACAGGAGAAGAGGCTGCTGTCAAGGTTAGGGGAGCATGCCGTCCCGAACAACCACAGTACAAAACCCACCTTTTTCAAAATTTCGGTTAAGTATTTGAAATTTTGATAACCGCGGTTAACCGCTTTTTTTTATAATTTTTAGTTTAAAAAAAATAGCTGTATAATTAAGAAATTGAAAGAAACTATTTTTTTTTTTTTTTAATTGAAATTTGCCATCCAAATCAAGTGCATCCCAGCGCGAAATATTAACATCAATAACAAAAATTGAATAACCCCTAAACACACAAGCGCGTTAAATGTTGCTTATCAAATTTCTTGTTTTCTTTTAAAATTAATAAATGTACTGTAAACTTTTCCCATGAATTGGTCGCAGACATTAAAATCCTTCACAACATTAAATAGCCAAATTTAAATGTTTTTTTCTTATATTTATTTTTTTTTTAAAGTTCTCAACACTCCGAAAAAGTTCTTTTTTTTTTTTTTGCTTTACCGGTACTAGTTTTTTATTCGCTTCATTAAAAAATATAAATGGTGCGCAGACTGCATTTAAGTTACTGGTATCTTCGTTTGAGAAATATAAACATTTGGCCCAGAGTACCGTACTTAGCATTTATCAATTAATTCTTAGCTATTTCGTTTTCAATTATTAAGAGCAATTTAATTTAATAATTTTTTTACTGAAAAAAAAAAAAAAATCTTTGTTTTTAACCTAAAATCTGCGGTTATTTGAGTTACGATTTTCGGTTGAGGATATTATAATGATAATAATCTCAAGCTGGCTTCTGATGGAAATTGAGTTTGAATCGGACGGGGTTTGATAGGGGGTTGGGCATCGCTCGTGGTCCCCTTCTCCGCGCCACGCCACGCCACAATAAGCCTTACAGCTACGAAAATTATTTTGATTTCGATAGGGAGGAATCTCTCGCCACTAGGAAAACTAGTTTTCAACTAAATATCTGAAAGAGAGAGAGAGAATATTTTTTTTAACATGGCTGGTTTTTTATATAGTTTTGGTCTCGTTTTATTACTTGGATGCCTGAACCAGACTTACCTTTTCTAGTAGCGGTAGAAATTTTTGGTCCCGGGATATTTATAATGTATTTTTGTTAATTTTTAAATGCTGAGAGTTAATTACTCGAATCAAGGCGAAAATTCTTCGGGGGTAATTTTAACGGTTTTTCGAAGCTCTGATGACATAATTGGCTGCTCGGGTAAGGCTTTAATTAAGCAGCTGTGTCGATCCCGCTGACCGACTTGGATTTCATCAAAATTACAGCTCGGCTTAATTAGGTCGGAAAAAATCTTGTTCCACATCTCGGATCGAACAGATGGATCTTAGGGATGCGCGAACGAAAGGAACGAGGTGAATATTATCATGGAATCACCTGTCTTTTTATCTCTCCTCCCTATCGATCAGCACATCTAAATGGGAAGCCATAATTCTAACAACTATATTTGACTCGTAATTTCGACTATTGAATTATGGTCGCCATTATTATTGTATGCGTAGGAGCGAGAGTTTGTTTCTTCTATAATATTAAAGGTTAAATCGAGGCAGGTTGCGCGTTGGGTTCGATTTTTGCTCCTCGGACGGGGGGATGAGATGGGGTTGAACGGCGAACGCAATTACTTAAATTTATACAGGTATCACATTTCTGATTCTGTTTACAATTGCACACGTGATGGTGCGCGTTGCAGAAGAAAAAAAAAAATGAACTTGTCAATTTGAGTAAATTATACGTGCGCTTGCGTTGTTTATATTTGAAGGGAAACAAAAGCGGGAGGGAGGGAGGGAGGGGAAAAAAAAAAAGAATATTAAAAAAAAGTGTATGTACACACTGACTGCATGTGTAATAAGTAAAAAGCGTTGGGGGAGAGTTTAATAGAGGTGGTGTCGCGTACACGGAAACGCATGACCGACGACACCGAGATTCATCCTTTTGCTGGTCACTCTTTCCGTGGTATATTGATTATGGTTTAGGTCGTATTTTGCGCACTCAATTGCGTCTCTTATTCACCGATTATAAGCCTATTTCGAGGAAAAGTGATTCTACTAAAATAGGACTCGTGTGCCAGTGAGTGAGGTTAAATACTGTACTGGTAAATGAGGATATTTTAATAATGAAATCACGTGCAAAATTGTGATTTTTGCTGCAAAAAAAAAAGAATAAACATTCTTTTAGGCTAATTAAATCAAATTACATTATGCAGTAGGCTTAATTTATGAGCTTTGAAAACGCGATATTATTCAGGAATTAATTATTATTCTACATATCGGCAAATAACGCGATTATTTCTATCACATTTGGGTCAATAATATTTGTACAGTTTAGTTTTGTTTTTTGGGGACATAATAAAAATTATTACTCGCATAATGGAAATATTTTTTCCTTCTTTAATTTTAATTCTAGAAATTTGAGATTTGCTTAATTATTAATCAATTGAAAATCGATATGACTAATTTAATTACGTATCGTAATTTATTTAAAGCTGGGGTTATTTATTTTTTTTTTTTTTTGCCATGAAAAAAAAAATTAGCCCCATTGATCATCATTCCAAAAAATAAGAAGTTTGTGCTAGCGGTGGCGTGATGAACTAAAAAGAAAGAAAAAAATGAATAGGTATATGATTATGCAGCATCATTTGTTACATTTTATGTGTACGTCATCTTTAATCTACTCGGTCTCTCGGGGCTCGGTTCCTACACATCTAACCCCCCTTCTGATTATACATTTCCTTTTGCCTTACCACCCACTATCACCGAGACACGAACGTCGGAAGCCAGACTGAGCTATGTCCAATCGCCTCGCTCGCTCTACATTAGGTCTAATTCCAGAACTAAAAAAGACTTAAAAGAGTGCGAGAAAAACGAAAAGCTGAAAATTATAAAACGATCGGGATCGATCATAATAATAATTGTAAGAGAGGATATCGAGGAAAATCGATGCGTGATTAGTGTAAAGTTGATTAGGCTTTTTTTAAATGGACATGGTTCACTTCAACCCTGATCCACTCAAATGTAGTGGATTTTGGCATTAATGTGTGATGTTTTGGACCACACCCAACTCATCTGTTTATGCTTTTGTTGAATATTGCACACCAAAGATGAGCAGCCAGCGCGCGCGAGGTGGGTGGTGGTGGCGGTGGTAAGAGGAGGGAGGGGGTAGGGTGGTTGGGTGATTGGCGAGAGCTCTGCCTCTGACTGGTTGAATGATAAGGAAGAAAGTTTCGAAATAAATTGTCACCTGCTCTCTATATAATGCTTCCTAATGACTATTTTTTATTCGCGTATTTACCTTGTTGTTTGTTTTTTTCGTCTATTAATCCATAAATGTATCGTGATGACCGGCTGCACGTACGCGAGAAAATTGCTCTCGGTGCGAACACACGTGATAAAAAGCAGATAGATATACGTGTACTGTATGTGGTGGTGGGTGCAGTGGGTGGGTTGTGGAGGTGATGAGCCCTTGTTACGCTCATGGATTTGCCTCGCTTTCTCGCTGGATGGCCCACCACACTCCTCCTCATTCTTCTTTTAATATGTATTAATTCGAGCACGCAAATGAAAATTGGAATGGTTTTATTATTTTATATATACCTAATGTACCGTTATTGTTAATAATTAATTTTTTATGCAAGTTTTTGGTACCGCACACGCGTTGGCCTAAATTTATAATTTATACCATTTAATTTACATATTATTGGTTCAAAAAAAAAAAAAAAAAAAAAGTAAAAGGTTTTTTTTATTATTATTATTATTATTTACTGAAGACATTTTATGGTAAGCAATTTCAAATAAGAAAGTACCGTAATAAATTTTTTGCTATTTCGTAACTGTTTGTAGGGTATACAAATATTAAAATTTCTAATAAGAGAATTTCATAATATTTTTTATTTCAAAAAAAAATAAATTCCCAAAACATAATTATTTTCGGGGGAAAAATTGAGTTTTAATTTATATTTATTATTATTTTTTTTTTGTGCGAGTTAAATATTACTCATAATTAATTTTTAGTAATTTTTTCTGGTTCAAAATGTTGACTCGCCGACGTGTGTAAAAATTATTATGTTAATGCGGTTTTCTTGTTATCAGATGAAAATTAATTAATGTTGACGCCGTTGTTGTCCGATACACTGTATATAAAAATAAAGCCGGCGGTATCTCTCTGGCATCAAAGCTTTTTCATTCAATTAGTCAGGTGGAGATTAAAGATGTAAAGCGAATCTAGTGTGCATCTGATGACAGATAAATGGCGAGTTAAAGGGTGGGTGGTTTGGGTACCGGTAGTATACGAGCCTCGTAGCCATTTGTCTCCGCCAAATTTCATTTAACACGTGCGCCGCGCACGTCAATCGTATCACGAAATTTATGGACGTCTAGCTCGCAGCTCCAACAAAATAATGGTCTGGCATGATGGCGTTCTTGCTTTCTCTTTCTCTTTTTTTTTATTTTTATTTTTTATACGCGGCTAATTCGACGGTGAATTATTGTTTGGCAGCGACATCACATGCCACGAATGGTTTTACAACTAACACGAATAATGCAGATAATGTCACTCGTTGTTGTTGTGTGTTTTTTTATGTTTTTACGTATGGGGTGTCATTTTATTTTCGTTTTTTAGTCGGGTTTTTTTTTCTTTCTCTTTCTCCTTATTATTTGAGGGGAGAGAAAAAGAGGGAGAGAAAGTGAGAAATTAGGAAAAGAATGGCTGACATGTTGCTAAATAAATGCGTGTGGACATTATCAAAAAAAAAAAAAAAACCTAAAAAGAACATTTGGATGCGGTGGGGTAATTGTAAAAACAACACGAGCGAGTGAATGGGCCCATCTCTCTTTCTCGATGGATAAAGTATTGCGCGCTGTAGGTCAAGTGGGAATTGGAAATGGACGTTTGCGTGCGAGCGTAATCAAATTTGGCAAGTGATATGTTTACGCAGGGGTCTCGGTGATGTGTTAACAGGATCCGCACGCTAACTTTTTTCTCTACCTGCTAATATGCGGAAAGTTGCGATTGTTGCTGCAGCACAGTGTCGGTGATGCGAGGGGCAGGGGGGGAGAGGGGGGGGGGGGAAGATGGATTAATAATAAGTTAAGTTGGGTAGCGTGATAGCAACCACCAGATGGCCACGAATGCCGCCACCGCTCCTTCAGCTGTTTCAGCCAATAAATTATGACCGAGCGATTAGCGATATTAACCTAACAGCGGAGATGCTTAAAATCTATTTACTCAGCGCTTTTATTTTTGTAACAAAAAATTAATTTTTATTTGCTTGGCAAACTATCATGAGTTTGGAAAAAAAAAAAAAAATTATGGGTTTTGAAATTTCAGTTTTTTGAAAATATACTCTTATAAGTTTTGATTAAAATTCTTCTTTTGCGCGAGTTACTAGTAGTGTAGTGATTTGTAGCACCCCCCAATCAGATTGCAGGGATTTTGTGTGGGAGGCGTTTTCGACCAATCAGA